>PVJS01004384.1:40715-69518 GCA_004027185.1 Glis glis
TAGAGAGAGAGAGAGAGAGAGAGAGAGAGAGAGAGACAAGGAGAGAGAGAGAGAAAGAGGGAGAGAGAGAGAGAGAGAGAGAGAGAGAGAGAGCTGAGGCTGGCCGCAAACCTGGATCCTCTGGTCTCCACCTCCCAAAGTACTGGGATTACAAGCATGCGCCACCACGTCCGGTTATGGAGCTAATTTTGAGGCCGAGACTCTAAGTCAACAACTGCTCAGTGAAAGTATGTAGAGTTCACCTCTAGGAACAAAGCCAAACACCAAAGAGGAGAGGTGCAGTCCCTCTGTGCACTTCATACCTCTCTCTTTGCAAGTGTTTCTTTGTATCTAACCCAAGCTTCTCTTGAGTTCTTAGTGAGAAAGCAAACAATTGTTGGGCATTCTTTCCATGACAACCCCTCACATATATGAAGACAGTTAAGTGGCCTCTTAAACTTCTCTTCAAACTAAAGATTCACAACTCCTTTACCTTTTCCTCAGGGGCCTTATTTTTATAATCCTTTTATTATGTCTCCTGCTTTTCTGTGGATCTTTTCCCGTTTCCATTTTTGATTCTAGAGTCCAAAAGACAAAAGCAAGATATTCAACTCAAGATCTGGCCAATAATGAGCAGAGCAGGGTTTCTGAATGTCACTATCACTATGAACTACATTATGATGTGAGACTATAATGTGCCAATAAAAATATTAATAAATAAAATATATATTCTTTTATTGACATTAAAATATGAATCACAGAGCCGGGCGTGGTGGTGCACACTTATAATTCCATTACTCTGGAGGCTGAGACTGGAGGATCCGGGTTTGCCGCCAGGCTCAGCTACTTAGTGAGACCCTGTTTCAAAATAAAGAATAAAAATAGGGCAGGGAGTGTAGCCCAGAGGTAGAACGTGGGATCAATCCCCAGTACCGCCAAAAGAAAAAAAATTCCATTATTTACTTCATGTATTTGAGTTTGAGTCTCCAAATGAATTGCTACCATTTTCTTTCTTTCTTTTTTTTTTTTTTTTTTTTTTTGCGGTACCGGGGATTTAACCCAGGGGCGTTTTACCTCCAAGCTACACCCCTGGCCCTATTTTTTATACTTTATTTTGAAACCGGGTCTCACTAAGTTGCGGAGAACCTCACTAAGTAGCTGAGGCTGGCTGCGAACCTGGATCCTCTGGTCTCAGCCTCCCAAGTACTGGGATTACAAGCATGTGCCACCACGCCCGGCCCCATTTTCTTTATTCTACAGAAATTCCTCTTTTAATTCTACTTAGAGTTTTCACAATTTAATCAGCTCAACCAATTTGACATTACCAGAATAGCTAATGAGCCTGCCACTTATTTTATCCGTTCACAACTAAGTCTGTCTTACTCTCATCGCTTCAACTACTCATTGTAGCTTCTGGGAGCTCCATGTTTGGAAAGCCATATATAGTTGCTCTTCAAAGCAACAGAGGGGATAGCAAGTTAACCAAGACATGCTGCTTTTTATTGGTGAAGTTATGTTGTGCAGGAAACATCACATCATGAATTAAACATTAATAGCAGCTACCACCTACAGAGCAGCAATTATTTTCCAGGAACCATGCTAAGTGATATTTTTAAAAGTCAACAACTACATAAGCTCTTTCCCCCAAATTTATAAATGAGAAAAACTGAAGTTCAAAGAAGTGAAATAACTAATCCAAAGTCACTCTGTTAATAAATGATGGAGCTGAAGAGAAAACCAGGCACGCCTGTCTCTCTTAGCTTGAGGTGGAAATTGAGAGCTCAATTCTGAAATGGTGACAGGGGAGGTGGCTGTGGTCTGGATATAATACCACTACTACCAGAGGCAGGAACAGAAAAAGCTGACGAAAGCAACAAACCATCCACAAGTATACATAGAAAATTTTCTTACTCCCAGGGACTGTATTACTATATTCTGCCTCATCACAAAAACTAGACTCAGGCATATGGAGATAAGTGATGCTCTGTGTTTAAATCATGCATCTAACCTTGGAGAGAAAAACTGGCACTAAACTCGCTTAGACAACTAAAATGACTCACAAATATTTCCGATTTTCCTTCCAACCATAAAAAATGTGACCTTTCAAAAATGCCACATCATTTACAGCTATATTTTCTAAAATTGAAAGTTAAGTTTCTTAGGTTGTAAAAAAAAGTTCCAACACACAACAGTATGAGTAAAGGGAAAGGGAGGAAGATCTGGTGCAATGCAAGTGTAACTGCATGAGAGACCACGATACAGAGGGAGGAGGAGCGAGGGATGGGAAGTCATCCCTTTAAACAAATAGAATACTGTTAGAAATGCAGTGATCTCTGAGACACAAAGCAATCACCTGGAGGAAAACTCTTAAAGCAATTTGACAGCTTGTGATGAAAATACTTGAAAAACTATATTTGCAAGCTTGATAAATGTTGTAACCTTCCTGAAGAACACACACCATTGGAGGCTTTAATTGTAATAAGCTGGTGAATTTAAACATGGTATTGGAAGAGATGATTGTTGAGGAGTCAATCAAGTTTAAACCTTTCCTATTAAATGTTACAAATGCGCATGAACACACACCCAGGGAAAACTCCAGACACAACATTTATATTAAATGCTTCAACTTCCTATACATAGCTGATTGCTCTAGTGTTATAGTTAGATGTAGAATATCCCCTGAAGAGCTCATGTATTAATGGTATTAACGTTCATGATTGATATAATTAAGTCATGAGGGTTATAATCTCATCAATAGATTAATCCATTGTAACGGATTTATGGGGTGGTAACCTAGTTTGTGGGGTGTGGCTGGAGAGGGTGGGTCCCTGGGGATATAACCTTAGGGGCTGTGCTTTTGTCTTTGAATCCTTCTGCTTGCTCTCTGCTTCCGGCCTCCAAGATGTGAGAGCACAGCCCTTGCTCTCTTGCTTTCACTGCTTCCTGCTGCCATGCCGTGAGCTCTGCAGACCTGGCCTGACATGGACTAACCCCTAAAATCTCCAAAAGAACTGTGAGCAAATAAATCTTCCTTTATTTAAGTTGTGTGGTCAGTTGTTCTGGATTACAGCAGTGAGAATGTTGACTGAGACGTCAGGAATGAACAGGTGACCCAAGAGGAGCAATCAGGCCATCTTCTATCCTTTCCATTCCTTGTTTTAGTCCTTTGCTCCATGCTTGCCCTTGGATTCCTAGATGGTCCTGTATTCTGCTTTTCTGATTGAGCAGCTCAAGTTTGTTTTGCACCATTTGCAAAGCCCTAGCAAAAACTTGCATCTTCAAATGAATGAATTTACATCTAATGAATTTTATTTGTGACTGCCCCCTTTCCAAAACAAAACAAAACAAAAAAAAAAAAACAACAAAAAAACAGCTCTCTTAAATGAAGAATGCAATGACACCTTCTTTTATTAGTAGGAGAAAAGGGCGAGGTCAATTTTGGATTCTCTAATCTATGGCCCAGATTACCTTTTACTCTCTCCATCAAAGACTAAATGCCTCATCTCGAATTTGTATTCATTGTTCGGCTTCTTTTATATCAATAACAATCAACTTGGCAAAACTACATATCATCCTACATTAGCTATTACAAATTTATTCCTCATAGGTCTTCTCAGTGATATTATAACTCATTATAGTGGTTCTGGTGCCAACAGTCTGCCTCTTAGGATTATTCCTATTATGAAAACTAAATATAAACAGTTCATAAACTCTAGCATTCTGGACGTCCACCTTCCAGAATGACTGTTGTCAATAACCAAGCCTAAACCTCTTCGACAAAACAGATTCTTTCTTCAACTACAGCTACAAAGTCACTTCAAAGAGAGGCTGCAAGCCACTCTGAAAGCTGGTGCTACCATGGTGTTCTTGAACCCCACGACATAGCACTTTAAATTCTAAAAGTGAATTCAAGCTATGAAGACGGGGTGAGAAAAGCCGGCGAGCATTTCAGTTTGCCAGCTGTGTTTCCAGCTTAGCTCTTTGATAACATTTTTATCTACACTGATCAAGGACGCTTCAGTTCTCTAGTGAGAAAGCAGTGATCCAACGAAAGGTGAACTTCATTCTAAATGAACAGTTTTCTAGCTCACCTCTTCCTGATGCAGAAGAGGAATGACATTCTAGAATCTTAATTGCTAATGGCCTAGATTATGCATGTAAGATAGCAAACACCAGATAAATACCTGATGACTTTCTGCACTATGAACGTTAGCTCACAGAGTCGAAAAAGACCAGAAATCATGGTTTGTCGTGTGTGGGGGGGTGTATCCAGTAACATGAAACTGAGGGAAATGACATAGTAACAATTTGGTTTCTAACATCAAGTGATTTGCATTTGACTTGCATTTACTAATTCTGAAACACAATGGCTGTCATGAATTTTTTAAAAGTCTTGTCATTTTAGATTGTCAAGCATATATGTCAAATGCAATGATATAATCACCAGTCAGTTCCTAGAATACTGTTCACATGCTATTACCACAGTAATTCAATAAGAACAGATATAGTTATTGCTGAATAGTGTCAAAATAAGTGGTAAGTGGAAGAAACAATTATATTTATGTATAATTTTGCAGGCTGCAGATGCAAAAAAAAGGGATCAAAGAATCATGTTAGGTGATGCTGGTATTTCTCAGTATATTAAAATGTGAAATCCAACCTTTAAAACTCCGTCTTACCAAGTGATTCTAACTATATCATAAATCATATGCATATGACAAATATACATTACAAATTAATGGCTTAAACAAATACATGAAAGGGGTAGAAGGTGCTCACCCTAATAGCTTTAGAAAGTATTTCTGACTTGATACTGTGATGCTAAAAAGAAAAAGACTTGTACACAAATACTGTATTCTAGTTGCTACATTTGTATCTCACAAGGATATGGGTCCAGAAACTCATCCTCTGTATACACTAAGGTTGAAAAAATAAGCAAACATATTAAAAGTAAGGGGGTCTATGCCTGGCTTTGAACCCCAGCCAGTCTAGGAATCTTCCGAGGTTCAGGATAAGATACCATATTCCTAACCCTGTGTCTCTACTGAATGCTGTTATAATTTCTGGACAGAATGCAGGGGGGAAAAGCAGTAGGCAGAGCAGGGAAGTGGACAGGAATCTGATACACTGGCACATCAGGCTTCAGGCAATCCAATGGCAGTGGAGGTGGTGGAATGGCTGGGCAGGGGGCTCCTCCCTGACCAGAGAATATGGGGCAAATCACTGTTGCCTTTTTTTTTTTTTGTCTCTCTATCCTCTTGTCACTTGGTCCTGAACGCAGATGCAACGGTGGGAATTGTAGGGCTGAATGGAAAAATGAAAGCTTTGGATTTCTGGCCAGAGGACTGGGAAGATGACTCCAGAGAGTCAGAAATATCAGGGAGATCAGAGAGAGGAGAGCTGATCCACAAAAGGTGACCCCATAAAGTAGTGTATGAATTCCTGGGCTCACCTCTGAGTTGCGCATGCATGGATCTGACCTTAAACAATATACCAAACCCTTTTAGAACTGAACTATAGTATAGACCACTGCCCAGGCCCAGGACTAGATGCTGGGTGGTGCACACAGAGGTCAGATCTTATATAGATGGAAAAGTCAGTACATTTGAAGATAAAGCAATAGAAAATTTCTGATATAAACAACAGCAAAAAACTGAACAGGTCCTCTGGATACTGTGGGATTATATCCAATGCCATCAGAGTCCAGAAGGAGAGGAGAAAGAGTGTGGTATTGAAAAAATAAGAACTGAAAACTTTTGGAATCGAATGAAAAATATAAACTTAACAGATTAAAAACTCTCAACTCTCAACGGGATCAGTTTCAAGAAACCCATGTCCCGATACGTCACACCAACTGCTGCACTGTGAAGCCAAAGAAAAAATTCCTGAAAGCAGCCTGATTAAAATAACACATCTATAGGGAAATATTGATTCAAATGACTTGATTTTGTCATCAGAAATTACGGAGGCCAGAAAGAAATAGAACAACATTTTTCAAATCCTAAAAGAAAGAACTGTCAACCTGGAATCCTATATCCAGCGAAAACATCCTTGACAAAGACTTTCTAAGATGAATAAAAACAAACAGGGCTTTCTTGAAACATCAGGAACCAAGAAAGAGCAATGGAAATGGTATATATCTGGATAATTAAAACATAACATTCTTCTCTTCGTTTCTTTAAAATATGTAGACGATTAAAAGCAAAAACTATAACAATGCCTTATAATGTATGTGGGATGCTACAAAAGTAGTGATTTGAAGGAAATTTATAACATCACTGATAGCGTTAGAAAAGTAAAAGGGTTCAAGACAACAATCTAAATTTCTACCTTAAGAAACTAGAAAAAGAATAAAGTGAACCCAAAGTAATCAGAAAGATGGAAACAAGGGTACACATTTTTAAAATTAAAAAAGGAATAAGAACCAAAATCAATGAAATTAAAAACAGAAAGGTGATAGAGAAAAAAATCAAATCTAAGTTCTTTGAAAATATTAGTAAAATTTATAAATCTCTATTTCCACATTGACGAAGAACAAAGAACAAACAAGACAAAAGTTATCAATATCAAAAAAGATATCATCACAGATCCAACAGACATGAAAAGGAGAGAAATCAACACTAACAAAATTCTATGCATATAAATTCAGTAATTTAGATGAACTAAACCATTTTCTTGAAAATCACAAACTACCAAACTTACTGAAGAAGAGATAAGCTGAATAGTCTTCCATTAAAGAAATTAAATTTATAGTTAGAAAACCTTCTCACACCAAAGAAGAAATCCTAAAGCCCCGATAGTTTCACTGGCAATTTCTACCAAACATTTAAAGAAAAAAATAGCACCAATTCAACACAATCTGTTCTAGAAAACATAAGTCAAAGGGATACTTTCTAACTCATTCTATGGGGCCAGCATTACCATGAAACCAAAATCAGACAAAGACAGTACAAAAAAATTAATTATATTAATATCCCTCATAAACTGAGAAGTAAAAATCCAAAATGAAATATTAGCAGTTACACACCACTTCCAATTAGAATTTATTCCAGGAATTCAAGTTTGGTTCATTATTTGAAATATCAATTAATATAATCAATAACATTAATAAACTGAAAAAAGAAACAAAAGCCCACAGGTGATCATATCAATTGATATGAAAAGGCATTTACAAAATTCAACATCCATTCATGATAAATCTTTTAACAAACTAGGAAGTGAATTTTCTAACCTGATAAATGTCATCTACAAAAGAACAACAACAAAAACACAGGTAACACCGTACTTTGTGGTGAAGGAATGAATGTTCTCCCCTTTCAGATCAAGAACAAGGCATTGCTCTTCAACATAATACTGAAAGTTCTAGACACTGCAATTAAAGTAAGAAAAGAAATTAAAAGCTTATAGATTAGAAAGAAACAGAAATTGTTCCTATTTGCAGAGTACATGAATATCTACATAGAAAATCCTACAAAACGCCAGGCATGGTGGTACATACCTATAATCCCAGTACTTGGGAGGCTGAGACAGAAGGTTAAAGCAATTTAGCAAGCCTCAGCAACTTAGCAAGACCCTGTTTCAAAATAAATAGCTCAGAGGCAGCATGCCCCTGGGCTCAACCCATAATACAAAGGAAAGAAGGAGGGAGGGAGGGAAGGATCTATGAAACAGTTCCTAGAACTAAGATTAACAAGGCTGAAGATTATCAAGATGATTCACAAACATTGATCACATTTCTACATATTAGCAATAAATAATCAGAAGCCAATTTTAAAATTTCTATAGCATGTTAGGAAAAAAGTATTTAAGTATAAATCTAACAAAGTATGTTCAGAGTTTATGCTGAAAATGACAAAACCTTTGAAAGAAATCAAAGGAAGATGTAAAGAGATGAAGAATGCAACTGAATGCCACCTGGGACACTGAATGAATCTGAGAATAAAAGAAGGACAGCAGTGAAAACTCATGAAATTGAAGTAAAGTCTATAGTTTAACAGTAATCGATAAGTATATTACAGTATTTAGACTGCCAATACTGGATATTTATTTGCAGAACATTATACATGGTGGGTAGATTTTTCAGGATAACCAATGAAGTGTATTTAACTCATAAAGATTTTTTTTAAATTAATGGGATAAATCAGTATGAGAGTAATTTATAATGAAAGTAGTCTTAAAATGATATAAGATGCCGGGCGTGGTGGCGCACGCTTGTAATCCCAGTACTTTGGGAGGCGAAGACCGGAGGATCCGGGTTCGCGGCCAGCCTCAGCGCGCGCTCTCTCTCTCTCTCTCTCTCTCTCTCTCCCTGTCTCTGTCTCTCTTTCTCTCTCTCTCTCTCTCTACCTAGTGAGGCCCTCTGCAACTTCGTGAGACCCGGTTTCAAAATAAAGTATAAAAAAATAGGGCCGAGGGTGTAGCATGGAGGTAGAACGCCCCTGGGTTCAATCCCCAGTACTGCAAAAAATAAAATAAAATGATATAAGATAAAAATTAGGATTTTGAAAAAAATGTTACACTAGGAAAAGTAGTAAATTGATGGAGGAGAAAGATGTTGGCGTAGATGCAAAATCTCATGAAATCTCTGAGGAGTCACCAAGCCTAGTTTCTCACGTGGGACCTGGCAGGGAGTGAGGGGCAGAGGTAAGAATGCTCGTGTGTGAATTCCTGGAGTGTGCCAGGCTCTCCTCTCCGTGCTTTCTATGCATGATCTTAGCTAATCACTTTATGACTACTCATTTTACAAGTAAAGAAATTGTAACCCAAGGTCTCAGTTAAGCCTCAGAACTGACTTTCAATCTCAGGTCTAACTTCAAAGTGTCTTTCTCTTTCTCTGTATTGGATCTAATGAAAACTGGGAGGAATTTTCCTCAGATAAAGGGCAAAGGCTTCAGAGGCTAGGAGGAAGAGTGAGAGGCATCAAAAGGGATGAGCACATGTGAACAGAACAGGCTGGTGGGAGGCAGAACTAAGTAAGGGATAAAGAAAAGATGCTGGTGGACGAGGCTTGGACGTCATGCTCTCCAGGCGGTAACTTCTGGGTTGGGGGACAATACAAGAGGCTGTAAGACGCGCAGCACAGAAGCAGCCTGCACATGCCAGTGGTTCTCCAGAGGATCTCTGAATGTTAAGGAAGTTAAGCAGAACAACATGACACACAGCACCATTACTGCTTTGCACACTTGCAAGCACTATAGCTCTCTGCTCTACTAGTGTGTGCATGTGCAAGGTGTACTACATACAGCAGTGTCTCAAATACAGTGATCCTGAGTAAGAAAAACACTTATAGTAAGAAGAGAACATATACTATATTCCTCTAACCTGAAAGAAACTTCAGATTAACAGCTGGAACTTAAAATTCTGAGTAAAAGATTACAAAATTAAAAGCAAGGCCTCTATTTCCAAATATCATACACAGTTAATGATAAAGCAGCTAAAGTCAGATGTCATTTCTGAACATTTAAACAGCTTTAGGAGGGTTTAAATGCGTCTCCCCATTCACACCAACAGTTTCCCTGAATTTGACTTTTAAAAAAAAGTAAAATGGTATAATAGTTTAAGAAAAATACTGATAAGGTAGAATAGAAGAAATAAAATTTTAGGTAGAAAGGAGACAAGATGGGAAGGGAAGGAGTAAATTTAAAGTCCTAAGCTTGCCTTGTAGGCTTGCTTAAGACATGCCAAGAAGTAGCAAGACCCATATCTCTAAAAACACAATGGGCTATTCCTGAGGCGATTAGTTTTGGAAGAGAAAGAACTTCACCTTCCACCGAAACTCCAGAAGATCACACCTGGCCACCCGCTGGCCAGCAGGCTCCCTGTCTCCACTCTTCTCTTCCCCCAAGACCTGTCCCTAAAAAATTAACATCTTCTGCCTGAAGAAAAGAAAGGAGGCATTTCCCGCCAAGTACCTCTAACCAACCCCCTCCCCATTTTCAGTGACTATAAAAAAAGACTGTAAGAATTCGGGGCTGCTGCTCTCACTTCTTGAGGTGGCCCTAACGTGTTATCCCTTTTCCTTGAATTAAACCTCTGTCTTTTCTCTGACTGGCACGTGTTGAAATTCTTTTCTACAGAGACTCAAGGACCCCGGGGGCCCTGAGGTGAGTTTCCCTTCCCAGGCCGGGGAACTACTTAGGATCTCCGTGGAGCTATCAAACTCACCCTGACAATACCATATTCTGATTTGACATTTTTAGATTTAATGTTGATAAAAATCTCAAATGTGAGAGGTTTATTTTTTTCTGAATGTCTATATAACTGTGGGGTACACACAAGGCAGATTTTTTAAAAAAATATACTTTTATTGGTGCATTATAATCTCACATCATAATAAAGTTCAGAGTGATAGGGACATGCATGCACACAGCACTTGGTGAGCTTCCAAGGGCAGAGATTTTGGAGACAGGAACAGTCTCAAATCCTAGCTCCCTTATAGCTGTGGGACCTTACAAAAGCTTGATCTTTTGAGCCAGCAGATGTAAAACCTACTTTAAAGGTTATAGTGGAATTAACTGAGAAATTACACATACAGCTCGCAACCCAGCATGTGCACAGAGTGAGCCTTAAATATGCGGGTTGAGAGGAAGTATCATATCATAGGGTTGTTCACTTCACATGCAGATTTTAAACCCTTGTATAATAATATGCAATCAAGTTGGTGTGGTGGTGCATGCCCGTAATCTCAGTACTTGAGAGGCTGAGTCAGGTTCGAGGACAGCCTCAGCAACTTAGTGAGACTCTCAGCAACCTAGGGAGACCCTGTTTCAACACACACACACACACACAAAATAGGGCTGGGGGGTGTGGCTCGTCAGTAGAACGCCCCTGAGTTCATTAGTTCATACACACACACACACACACACACACACACACGCAATCATTAAAATGACAAAAGTGACAGCTAGGCAACAAACAAGTTTAACCAACCAAAGTGATGTGTCATGGTGACAACAGCAGACAGGGCCGGGACTGCGAGCTGCCCTATTTTCGGCGGCACTGGGCGATGACCGGGAGGAGCGCCTCTGCCTCTTATGCCTGCTTCCTCCTGCTGCCCCACGTTACTCATTTTGTGTCGCCGTGACCAAAATATATGACAAGAGCAACTAGAGGAGGAAAGGGTTATTTTGGCTCCTGGTTTCTGAGGATTCGGTTCATGGTGAGCTGCTCCACTGCTCTGGGCCTGAGGTGAGGCTGAACATTTTGGAGGCCGGAGCATGTGGAGGAAGAGGTTGCTCAGTGTGGCAGCCAGGAAGCAGAGACAGACAGATAATGGATGGATGGATGGATGAGAAAAAGAAGGGGAGAGGAGAGGAGAGGAGAGGAAAGGAGAGGAGAGGAGAGGAGAGGAGAGGTTGAGAAGAATACAAACCCTTCCAGGGCCACGCCCCCAGTGACCTATTTCCTCCCACTAGGCCCCGCGACCCCGCAGTGCACTCAGCGACCACGATGAAATCACTGATGAGGTCGGGGCCTCTGCTCCAGTCATTACCTGACAGCCCCACCTCTGAGCCGTGCTGCATTGGGGACTGTGCTTTCCAAATGAGACTTTGGGGAACATTCCAGATCCGAATCCTGACAGCCCCTCCGGTAACAGGAAGGGTCGGCTGGATCCTCTCAGTGTTTCCTTTCCAGCTCCAAGGTGCAGAGAGCCCAGCATACCAAACGGCACTGGGTGCTTCAGAAAGAGCTGAATGAGCTAGTCATAAAGGGATGAAAACCACAACTGAAAGTAATTCTATGAGAGAAAGGGGGGCAAAGAAGGCCCCTGGTGGTCTGCGTGCATTTGAGGGGTTATCTCAAGTGCTTTGGTGTCTACAACTTCTAGACCAGACATGCTGGGGAAAACCAACTTTCCAAGGTAAAGAAGCGAGCACCGAGGATGACGAATGTCAAGGACGATGACTAACCCCACACAGGCTGCTGAGCTGCACATCCGTGAGAAAACCAAGGCAGACCCACCTCTGCCTGTGCAGGCAGATCTACCACAAACAGACAGCAAACTAGGGGGTTTTCAAACACAAGAAAATAGGAAAAGAACAATACTTTAGTAGTTGTTTCTCCTTCTTACAAATTCAATATAAATAATAGCAAGTGGACATTTTAAAGATTGTTAGAAATGTGCTTTTACGCTGGGTGTGGTGGCGCATGCCTATAGTCTCATTATTTGGAAAGCTGAGACAGGAGAAACACAGGTTCAAGGCCAGCCTCAGCAACTTAGTGAGACACTCAGCAACTCAGCAAGACCCTGTTTCAAAATAAAAAGGGCTGGGGGTATAGCCCAGAGGTACAATGCCCCTGGGTTCAACCCACAGTACAAACGGAGAGGAGGGGAAGGGAGGGGAGGGGAGGGGACTGGAGGGGAGGGGAGGGCTTTTATTTCCGTTTTATGCTCTTCACATTCTTAAACTGAGCTTACAACACTTACGACCTTCATGCTTCGTCTAAAAACAGTTGAATTGGCCTCTATAAAGTGGTAAACTCAGGTTCAGTAGTTCAAAATAACCAAAACCCACCATTTTCAACTATCATTTCTATTCTCAGCAAAAAATATAAGGGAGAAGGTCTATAATATACAACCAAATAAAAGACAGGAGCAAGCAGGCTTATCTGGCAGAGGCAGCGTGTCTGGTCCAGGCTGGGGCTGAGCTCCAGAGAGCGGCAGTCTTGGGATCCCTGTGAATTGTGGCTTCGTCCATGGACTTCCTCCACAGGTCTCTCTAAACCCTCACACTCCCCTCACCTTGGCCACCTGCCTGGTTCCAGTGAAGACAGGTAGCTTCCTCCTCACAGCCCTTCTGCCCAGATCAGACTGACTTCCCCTCAGCAAGCTGTGAACCCCAGAACTGCTAAGAATGTGGGGTTAGAGACCCTAACAGCCCTCTGTTCTTCCCAGACCCAGAGCCAAGAATGGAAGCATGTGGAATTTTCATCCTAAGAAATTACACTTAAACCCAGAGACCAGGAACCTTGGCTGATTCACAAGTTTATAATGAGACTCATCTTTTACTTTTATCTTTGGGCAATTACCTAACTACTCAATCTCAGTTTTCTTATCTATAAAATGAAAACTATAATATCACCTTCCAAGATTGCTTTCAATGATTTCAAATATTGCTTTCAATTTATTGGCAATTTGATTGTCAATAAATATTTTAAGGGAACTCTAATTGGAATAAGTGCTCAGCCTCCTAAGATGGCTAATCTGGAGGCATGGTATCCTCCAGCAAGAGCCTCAGGGATTGGAGGAAGGTGGGAAGGTATGGAAAGAGAAGCAGCCCAACTTTGGCTTCTGTCTCACAATATTCCCATGAGTAAATACCATTATTTGCAAGACCAAGAGCTTAAGCAACATGATTGAGAGGATCCTCACAATAGCTCTCTGGAGATCGATACTAGTGTCTCTATTTGATAGACATCAAAACTGAGGTTGCAAAGGCTTGCCAGGCCCTGGGAAATAGATCAGTGGGATTCCAAAGCCCACTTCCTTGGCCCTATGGTTGTAACTTCCGTTTTTTAACACGAGGAATTGCAGAGAAAAGTTCTTTCCCAAAAGAACATGGAGAGGGAAAAAGCCATGATTATATGGGAATAAGAACTATACACTAGGCTAACATCAGATAAGCACGGAACTGGCTCAGATATAAAAGCCCAAAGTAGGCAACCACACAAGGAGAAACTTTCCATCACTGCTGAGATCAGCTGGCTTCTGATAAGGAGATGCTTCCGGAGGCTTCTCCATTCCTACAAAACCTTTCCAACTGGAAAGGGCGCAACAAATTTATAACCCTGGAGGTTGGGCCTTATCCTGGGTTATTTCTGGATCAAAAGATATTGAGGGAGCAGTTGAAATGGTTTAGTTGCAGCAGTAGCAGAATGACCAGGTGACCTTTGAAAATATTATTTTCAAACTTTAAAATTGGGGCTATTGGGCGTAAGAACACTGGAAGTCAGAGGTTGACACAGCTGAGTAAGGGTAATGGGCGGTGGAGCCTAAGCACCCATCATTCCCGTGCACCTCCCTGTAGTTTCCACTAGCCAGCAACCTCCCCACACACACTCACACACCTGTATTTACACTCTGGGAAAGCTCTATGCAAACCAAGGTGTGAGGCCCACCTTCTACTCCCCATCCCCTATGGGGCTCCCATGCTAGGCTCCTCAAGTAGGGCAGGAGGCAGCTCTAGAAATTGTCTGGGTCTTTGCCTAGTCCCTTATGGCCAGCAGGGGCCCTCTAGTGCAATTTCCTTTTCTTCTTGGTACTGGGGATTGAACCCAGGGACATTCCACCTCCAAGCTACACCCTTAGCCCTTTTTTTTTTTTTAATAGGGTCTCACTAAGTTGCTGAGGCTGGCCTCAAACCTGCGATCCTCCTGTCTCAGCCTCTGAAGTAATAGGATTATGAGTGTGCACCCCCACAGCCAGCCTCTCATGGAGTTTTTGCACAGCTGCTCCATTCTCCTCTCTCTGCCGGCTGGCCTCCTCTGCTTCTACCTTGTTCCCTACTTCCTGATGGTATCAATTATTTATTTGCTTACTAATTTATTCAGCACAAATAGTAGTTACCAGTATATCAAGCAATGTTTCAAAGGTACTACAGATATTAACTCATTAAGTTAAAAAAAACTCTTAAGGTGGAAACTATCATCTTTACTTTTTTAGATGAAGGAAATGAGACACAGAGAAGTAGCTTGCTTAAGTTTACATAGCTTCCACGTGGCTCTAATGGGCTTTCAGCACCTCTCTACATCATGGTATTTCAGCTTCAGATCCCAGGGCTGTGGATATTTCCTGGTTCAAATTCTCAAGAGAGAATTAACCAACTAGTTCTGCTTCGACCGTAATTGGTGCAGCACTTGTCCTCTGTTTTATCATCACTAACAATTTGCACGAGCACAACAGGAAATGCAATGGTGAGAACTTAAAGGTAAAGTTAGGAAGCCTGGGCTTTTGATTTTGTTTCTTCCTTTAGTATTACAATGCTATGTTTTGATTCTATGACGAATCTCCAAAATCAGGATGTGTCTCACAGTCACCACTGGCCAGATGAGTTGTGATGTGTCCTCGATGCCTGTGCATGCCCGTGAGCACTTGTGGAAGGGGTATCAGCAGCCTGGGAGAAAATCCTAAAGAATGCAGTATGGACAACACTCTTGATGGCACAGAGGACCAAGCTGTGGAGAAAAACACAGGCATCTATGGCTGAGTGGAAAAGTAACGCAGAGAGTGCAGCCCCGAACACAAGCAGCCTTAGGAATACCTTACTTCACATATATATCCCTACTCATATAGGTCTGAGAATGAAAATCTATGTCTAAAATAAGTCTGGAAGTCTCCAGGAGCAAATGATTTAACAAGTAGCAAATAAAATCTGAGGGGATAAAAAGCACCATTAGGGTTTATAGGATCTTCTTTTGTTTCCTAGCTGTATATGAAATAATAGTGTCTCTCACAACTGATGCTTTCTTGAGACTTAATACAGAATTCTGCATCAAAACTAGCAGAAGTTGTCTGCATAAATTAAAGGACATCAGGACTGCAGTTCCTGTATTTTCTTTGATAGGAAAAAAGACCCTCTAAAAAGCCTGGAGTAAGAAGCAGTTTCTCAGATAAGTTGCAATGTACAGATATAGAAAACTGCATCTACTTAAACTAAAAATTCTTAAATTTAATTTTTCAAAAATTCACACAAGAATTTGGGTTCTGTGTGGACTGGTGGCTCCACTCTAAAGGACAACCTCCAGCCTTCTCCTTGCCACGTGGGGATAACCACGCTACTTCACTGAGCTGCAGTTGTTATGAAGACCGAATGATCCATCCAAGAAAGCACACTGCGTGGGAGACAGTGTACACTCAATAACTGCAAGCTAGTCTTAGCAGCTAACAACCAAGAAGACACCACTTTGGACAAAAATTAAAGCAGCAGATGAGTAAAGCTGCTCCCTACTGTACGCACGGCCAGAACTTCTGCCATGACCCTGTTCTCTGCTTAATGACGGCTCACCCAGACACAACATCTTTTAAACACACAGAAGCCTTCCCTCATATGCAGAAACAAAAGAGCCCTACTACAGTTTCATTTCCCTGCTTCTGTAATCAGATCCGAATCTGAAAGAGCTCCTTCTTCGGACACAATCCAACCCACTCGGCAAACCTCTTCACATCCAGCCCACCCTCCCCACCCCACACAGAAAGAAAAGTGCTCTTAAAAAGTGCACTGGAGAAACAATGTGCCAATATTTTTGCTTGCATTCCAAAATACAGCAAACTTCCTGTCCCTGGTGCAGCCCACCGAGTCCCTGGGAAGGTCACTGTACAAGCAGTAGACCATTCACAACTAGCCCCAGAGTGCAAGCCCCTGCGGCGGAAAGCCTCTTCTACAGTATGCAAGGCAGGTGCAAACTGTCATTCCATTTTGCAGAAGAAATCCCTCTTAAGTGCTAGAAGCAGCTTTACCAAATACTAAATTACTGAGCTGCTGCGTGAGAATCATTATTGATCTTTTAAAAATAAAAATCACATTGAAAATCCATTGTCCTATTTAACACTGCTAAGTAAACTATCTTCTGACTTTATGTAATGTCCACTCCCCTTTATATCACAACAATAGCAGTAATTCTCAATTTTTATATTTATTACCACAAAGTGTGAAACTACATTATTTATAACAAAATAATTTTAACAATTTCAAAAGCTAAAGTATACCCAAAATAATCACTAAGAATAGAAACCAATTTATGTGACTTCAATGTAAAAATTCCATTTTGGCTTTTTATTCAGCATGTGATGTATCAGGGTAGCAGCAGCTCTTTGAAATACAAAGCAGATTTTAAGAGATCTTGACACCCTTAAATTTAAAACATGCTATTTAGAAAAAGAGCGGTGTCACTGCTGAACTAAGCATAGTAAAGAATGAGAAAAATACCCTGTGTCAATGAAAAATTTAAAAAGAGGTAACTTTATAACAATCCTGTTTAGCATATGATTCGAGAACAGCTTGAGAAGTTGCACACTCGACTCTGGGACAGACATTAATTCTCAGCACTGACAGCATATAGGATGTGACAGTTTCCAAGTCACCTGCATGTCTTACGCTTCTGCCCTCTACTCAGCAGCTTTGTTCATTGTGCAGATAAGAGGCTGATGGGAAGAGTGATGCTTTCATTGAAAGATCCCAAACAAATGTTCTCAGAAAATGAAGATATTGTTCTAGAACAGAGACCAACTGTTCAGGTTAACAGAGCAAGAGCCTTCAGTAGCACACTGACTTGTATTTGCTACTGTAAAAGAGAACATGTGTATTCTTCTACTCACAATAGCATTAGGTTAAAAAAAAACTGAAATTAGTAACTCTATGTCAGTAAATAGATTCCCCCTAAATGACCAAGCACAAGACAGAGGAAGAGTGAAAAATAGTTTTTCTTAAAACTTTTCATGTGGATTAAAACACCAGAAATACTTTAAAGATAAAATTGCTAGAAAATACAGATAACTCATAGTAATCTACACAAACATCAACTTGAAATAGATCAAATCCCAACTGTAAAAGCTAAAACTATAAAACTTTTAGAAGGAAGCCCAACAGTAAATCTTTGCGATCTAGGATGCAGCAATGATTTCTTATATGGGACACCAAAAGCACAGCAACAAAAGAAAAATAGGTAAGTTGGGCTTTGTTAAAATTTAAAAATTAAAAACGTTTGTGCTTCAAAAGATACCATCAAAAAGTGAAAAGATAACCCATACAATGGGAGAAAATATTTGCAAAACATTTATCTGATAAAGGATTTATATCCAGAATACACAAAGAACCCTAACAAATCAGCAATAGAAAGACAGATTACCCAATTTAAAAATGGGCAACACGAATAAACATTTACCCAAAGAAGGTACACGAATGGCAACATGCAAAAAAATACATGCAACATCCTTTATCATTAAAGAAATGCAGATCAAAACCACCATGAGATCCCTCTTCACACTTGTTGGGATAACTATAATAAAAGAGAGAGACAATATGGATGCGCAGAAATTGGGACCTTCAAACGTTGGTGGGGATGTAAAATGGTGCAGACATTGTGGAAAAAAGTTTGGCAGTCCCTCAGATGATTAAACATAATTACCATATGACCCAACAATTCCTATGTGTGTATCCAAGAGAAATAAAAACAGATAGTCACACATCACCTCATGTACAAACATTCACATCAGCAGTACTGATAACAGCCCAAAGTGGAAAACAACCCAAGTGCCCGTTAGCTGACAAATGGAGAAACAAAAATATGTTAGATTCATGTGATGGAATATTATTCAACCATGAAAAAATGAAGTACTAATACAACATGATGAACCCTAAAAACATTTGGCTTCAGTGAAAGACGACCAGCCACACAAGGCCAAATACTGAATGATTACACTTATACAAAACGTTCAGGCATACAGAAAGAAAACAGATTGGGGGTTGCTAGGTGGTAGGGAAGGGAAAGCGAGGAGTGACTGCTAATGGATACTTTTGCTAGTGATAAAAATGTTCTGGAATTAAATGGAGTTAATAGTTGTGTAACTGTGAATATACTAAAACCTATTGAAATGTTCATTTTAAAAGGCTGAATTTTATAGTATGTGAATTATTCCTTTTATCTGTTGATAAAAAATGTTTTAAGGTAATCTATTGTGTTAATAGCATGGACACATGCTATTAACAAGTTCTGCCTTGCTTTTGCTCCCTCACTTGCTAAATACCTGTGGCTCTTTAGCCTTGGCTTCTACAAATATGTTATCTACTTGGCTTGGGTACTACCATAGAAGGTCTTCACTGATCTCAATGAGGTGATTCTATGATCATGCCAGATATCAAAAGAGCAACAAATCCACTACATATTTGGGAGACACCAGAAATTTCACATTCTGTTCTGGTTTGGGTTCAGTCATCACATGAGGCATAATCATCAAGAAAGTTAATACTTCCAAAAACAAAAGGGATTGCAGCAAAACCAGCTGAACAAAGCCATCCGTGAAATTCCCAGCACCCAGTAGTGCCAATTCCCACCCCAAATCTTTTCAACCAGCCCAGATGAATTAACCCAGCACCGGCAAAGGGAAATCTCTCCATATCCCTTTTCCTAGATGAACTGGTTCAGAAAACACTCCGTTAAGTGCATATGTTCTTACGGTACAAACATTTGAAAGGGTATGGCTTTCAAAGACTAACAGAAGGCCACATCTGGGCACAAGGTATTAAAAAAATAAAGAAAACTAGCCGGGCGTGGTGGCGCACGCTTGTAATCCCAGTACTTTGGGAGGCGGAGACCGGAGGATCCGGGTTCGCGGCCAGCCTCAGCTCGCACATGTTCTCTCTCTCTCTCTCTCTCTCCGTCTCCCTGTCTCTCTCTCTCTCTCTCTCTCTCTACTGAGTGAGGCCCTCCGCAACTTCGTGAGACCCGGTTTCAAAATAAAGTATAAAAAAATAGGGCTGGGGGCGTAGCGCAGAGGTAGAACGCCCCTGCGTTCAATCCCCAGTACCTCAAAAAAGAAAGGAAAGGAAAGGAAAGGAAAGGAAAGGAAAGGAAAGGAAGAAAGAAAACACAGCAGACCCTCTTCAGCTGGCTAATTCCTATCTACCCTTCAAGACTCTGTTGAGGAGACACTTGCTCCTGAGAGCTTATCATGCCTCCCTTCCCAATTGACAGCATGAATCTTTTTGCTGGTCTGAGACCCCAGAATGCCTGTGCCCACTGATATGCACAGGTGGATGAAAAGAAAACAACCACCTGGGAGGCATCTCCCACCTGGATGCCCACCAGCAACTTAAGTTCAGTGTCCGACCTCATCATCTTGGCTCTCCATTACCCCCCTGCAAAGCCAAAGAACTATTGGAGATCTTTCTGAGCATCTAACATGAGCAAAAAAGAATTTATTTGTAAGTGCCATACCTATAATCTATATGTAAAATAGCTCATTAGAAATGGTTAACAGTAGTCTGCCCCTCAAATGGAGTTATATATTTCCCCAGAGCAACAAAAGCATTGTTATGTGGAAAGAGAGAGAGACAAAAGAAAGAGAAGAAAATGAATAGCATAAAAAACCTTGTCAAAATTACTGCATATGGCAATTCTTAGAATTCATAAGTTAATAATTTGTCTTTGAATATAAACAAGAACTCTTCTAATGAAGGATGACTTGAGTCAAGCTGAATGGCTGAAGTTTAAGACTTCCAGTTTAAACAGCCAAAGTTCTATGTGCGAATGTGATTTTGTTTGTTTTGTGGGATTCTAAAACTCAATTAATCATGTTACTGTAGCATGACAAATTATTCCTACCTCCTAAAAAGTTTAAAATCTCTATAGTAAATTGCAAACATTTAATTAGCATATATAATAAAACCCCAGAATCAAGCCATATGGTATTAAGCTGAACTCATCTTTCCAGAAAAAATGTTAAGATAATAACAGCATAATCTCACAAATTACTATTTCAGTAGCAGAACCATGTTATCTAGAAAATGTGATGTTAAGGTAAGATGTATTTTGCTTTTCAACAGAAATACTGTTAATTTTAAATGATGCTCTGCTACCAAAACCTTCAAATTAATTCAAATAACAGATGGGGACTCTGAGACAATGATACACAGAGCTGTGCAACAGCAATCTTTAATGACATAAATACAATAGTAATTATTCCTTCCTAAATACAGGGAGTGCTAATAACCAATACACAGTAAATGGCTACCAAAATATTCTCTCCATTTCTCAGACTGCAACTTCTCCATAGTGTGTATGTGTTTATGTGTGTGTGTAAATAAACAATAAAAATTTTCACCAAAAATTTTCACCAATAAAAATTCTTATACTATTCAGGCTTATCTGCTATAACAAATGCTTTATTTTTATAAATCAAGAGTCACAGTGTTCATTTTTATATTATTTCATTTAATCATCACAGCAAGATGAGGGAAGAGAGACTATCTCCACTTTACCTCTCAACAAAATGCCCAAGCCAGGGCACTATGGGTAGTTACGCTGGGACCAGCAGTAACACAGGGACGATCCTGGGCAAATAGAAATCCTGGGATCCTCCATGTAAGGAAACAAGTTTAGAAAAGCCACTCACTTCTCAAGTTGACACACAGGGACGAGAGGCATGTGAACTGAAACAGAGATCTGACTGCGGTTCAAAAGAATAACAACTTCCAAGACAAACACAAAAAAACAGCAGGAAGTTGATGAATGTAGCACCACTGCTTCTTTCTTTCATATTTTGCCACTATTGTGAGCTCATCAATATGACTTGAATGAGTTTTCCTGAGCTGATTATTACTGCTTCCACTGACAACTTTTCCCAAAACCCCTTGCAATTATTCTAGGTACAAAAAAGAAAAGTGGGGCTTAAAATTTTATGATGCTGGGATGATGAAACTGTCCACAAGTGCAGAGTGTAAACAGAAATATCCAGCCCTGGTGTTATCAGGCACCACCTCCAAACAGTAGCTGGGGGCAGTATCTGATTAGGGGACATTTACTGTATATATCATCCCAGCAGGCTCAACTGCCACAAGCCATCAATGGCCGATTGTACTACACACAGAACACTAACTGCATGCAACTTCACTGCTTTTAAAACTATATACGCTGCTCCCATCACAGGCACACACAAGCAGCCGCTACAACTGTTCTACAGCCGCGCTCACCAGCTAATCTACATTCAGTAGGAAGCTACGAGTGAGTGTCTGACCATTCATTTACATTTAATACACAAATTATCCTTACATGAAAGAATCTTAGAATAAAATATTTACTGCCAAATTTAAGACAATTTTTTTCCTGGGATCATTCATTCATACACACACACACACACACACACACACATATATGTAGTGTTAATAAAGAAATTAATTATATATATAACTTTAACAAAGAAATTAGTTATTCATACAATATTAAAACATTCAACTCAATACTCTATTTTTCCATTTCACTTGCTTACTAAAAAGCTTATTAAATAAAACCACTCATCAAATAAATGTCTAAATCATAGTCCTACTGGTATACACCTTCACCCCATATTATGAACAGATTTCCTTGGCTTTAAAGTAAGCCTATTCATTTATTTATTTATTTATTTATTCATTTGTTTGTCCATTTACTTATTTAGGTACTGGGGATTGAACCAAGGGGTATTCTACCTCCAAGCTACATCTCTAGCCTTTTCTATTTTGAAACAGGATCTCTCTAAATTGCTGAGGCTGGCCCTGAAACTGTGATCCTCCTGTCTCAGCCTTTCAAATACTGGGATTACAGGCATAAGACACTGCACCCAGCTGAAGTAAGCCCATTAAAATAGGAAATACAGACTTTTTGCTTTGGTTTGGTTTTGGTGCTGGGAATTGAATCCATGGCTTTGCACACTGAGCTACAACCCCCAGCCCAGGAAAAATAACATATTAAAGCAACTTTTTCTTTTCTAATATCAATGCAGAAATAATGTCTAGAAAACTGTGACATATTTGTTATACAGGAAAGCAATAAATGATGAATAATTCTCAAGTTGGTATAGTCAGTTCTCCTTCTTAAATCTTCCAAATCTACTGGAATAGTTTCCAAAAACTGATGTAACTCTAGTACTAAAAGATAAAGCGCTATAATTTAAAATTTCCTGAAGGTAGGGTCCTTATATTTCTTTGTTCCTCCCACTGGTCTTACACATCACAGGTATGTTCATGATTTATTTCTGCAGATAGTCCTTAGTCATATTAATGAAAGGATGTACTATGGATGACCCAAGAAACCACATAATTTGAAGCTACATTGTTGAAATTCATTTTATGTTATTACTGAAATGACTCTGGTCCTATGCTCTGTAGTGTTATATTAAGTAATTTAGTTTGTATCCTGTGAAAGGGCGCTGGAGAGCCCGTCCTGGGATGAAAATTATACCATTGCAATAGACAACAAGAACACAGATAATGAAGAATTTCCATACTTTATTTCTATAGGGTTTTGTTTTGGGATCTCTCTTGCTCCATTTTCAAAGAAATATCGTTTATTAAATGAGCATACACAAGACTCATCTACATTAGTTAATTTTTCAGGGTTTATAGGCATTTAACTTTCATCTATGTAAATGGACACTGGTCTCAAAGGAAACTGGATAAGAACAGATGGTTGAGGATGAGGTTGACACACTTTTTTCTTTCAAGCGCCAGAGAGTACAGATTTTAGTCTTGGTGGGCTATACAACGTGTTGCATCTAGTCACCTCTGCCACTGTTGCGCAAAAGCAGCGATAGACAGTATGGGGCGTGCTGTCTTCTAATAAAACTTCATTTACTTAAACAGGCATCAGGCCAGATGTGCCTGTGGGCCACAGGTGCCAACCTCTGACTCAGGATAAACTCTGCTGTTTGGTGGAGTAGACCTCAAGCAAAGGGACATCAGATTTGCGTGAATGGTACCATACATTTCCATTTTTGAGAAGCCCTCTCTATCACCTCCCATCCCGGGTTGCTGCCATCTCCTCCCTCCCACACACACACCAATAACATCACTACTTGGTAAATGCTATCTAATAAACTGAAGATTTCAATGTAAAAAATTAAGTTAAAATAATAGGGTGTGCCTTTCCGTTCTTATACATCAGTGATCTTGCTTTCTGCGTGGCAATTTGCCCCACAGTGCCGTGGTGCCCAAGTCCCATGCAGTGTCACACACTCTAACCCAGAGCCCGAGTCCTTGACTTCAGGCAGGGTTGGAAGTTGTCCACGAACACTTGAAAAACATATGAAAAATTCTGTGTTTAGACCTATGTCCATATGCAGTTTATATTAAGTCTCAAAAAAAATCTCAACAAGAATCCCTGCTAAAATTGCAATCAATAAACACTGTAAAAACATTTCCAGGTACAGAAGTGTATGGATGTCAAAGACCAAGAGTGACCACATGCCCCGATTGTATCTCTTGTGTTCTTGTCGCGTCTGAGGGCCCCAGTCAGTTTCTGCCTGGTTTCTACAGCATTTGCATATTTTACTCTATAACATAAAACACACTACGTATGGATCACCCAAAAGATCTGACTACAGGTATGGGCTTTGTGACAGGTGAAGAGAAAGAAGGCTGGAATGTCTGGGGAGTGTTGGGGAGACTGGGGTGGGAAGACACAAATATTTCAAGTAGGAACCGACCCTGTTTAGGAATCTCCAATGTCCATACCTTAGTTTTCATCCTATAGGAACAGTTTTGTGGGGCCCTCATGGTTCTCTTTACTTTGGTTAGTGGGATCAGGCCTATCCTTGGTACCTTTGCTCATAGAGGTTCAATTTTTAATAAAGATGGTTGACAAAAGACTCTCATTTTGTAAAGTGCAACACGGTGGGGAAGAATTCTTTGTGGATCTGAGAACCACCAGAGGCAGGCAGGAGTTAAAAATGCGGGCTCTAAAACTGCCTCTGGCTGCCCTCAGCTCCCTGACCCTAAGCAAATTATTCCTTCTGTCAGGGTTATTGTGAAGAATAAATGGATGATGTATAAAGCACTGTGTTACAATAGCCAGCACCATAATTAATCCTCAATAAACGTGAACTACAGTTATCACTGCTTGCTTGAAGGGCATGCAACAGTTAACTCTTAATAGCTTTAGGTACCTGTGTCGAGAAGGAAAAAGCTACCTTCCTAATTTTTAAAATAAAAATCACTCATAATAGAATACTATGAAAAAGCAGAAATTTAATGAATCCTTGTTTGCTTTGACTATGAAGACCAAGAATTATCATTTTTTCCATTCCTGCTTTTATAACTCTAAGTTTATTTTGAATGATTACATATGTCGACATTAGAAATTTAATAAGTGAGTAATTTTGGTGTAGACCTCTATGGAGGTCAGGCAGGCAAAAGTGTTAAGACCCTTTACAGAGAATGAAGAATAAAGAAAATAAGTCTCTTTATGTACGAACACCAGCCAAACAGGGAAAAACCACTATTAACTACCTCCCTCTGCCAGTAATTGGAGCTATAAAAAGAACATCATTAAAGCAAGGCTAAGCCTATCTTGCTGTCTGAGGCACAGTCAGAAAAATGTTGAAGGTATTGTAATTTTCTGAGTACTCAGCAACCTTGGTGTTAATCAAATTATAACTGATCTTCTTTTCCAAGTACAGTGGCCATCCTTGTAATACACTGTCTTCCCTGCTGGGTCAGAAAACTGGCTGAAATTCTACTGTAAAATCTAAGGGCACCTTTTAAATGACTAAATGGAATTTAGCAATTTTGAAGTCTAAAAAAGGTAAAATCTGTTTAAGTGATTAACCCAAGCCCTATGGTAACCATTAAATAAAATTCAAAAGTTATAACTAGCTGCTTAAAAAGATGTATGATTTAGAGGTTGTAACATCTGTAACCACAAACTTATTAACCTTGATCTTTTACCATAATTAGCACTGGCTCCATTCCTACCTGATCAATGTTATTCACTTGATTTATAACTATGACATTGAGATCTCTCAGTACTACTTCTCTAGCCCTGAACTCTCTCAAAATGCAAGATTTCCAACTCCTTCTGGACAGAATTTCCCTTGAATACCTCACCATATCCAATTATCATGCTGCCTTCCCACCCTTCCACCATAACAGTCACTGGACTCATACTCCTGGCATATGGAAACATGGTCAATTCCACCCTCCCTGAAAGTTAGGTATGGCTAGAGACTTGCAACTAGCAATGGCATGTAAGAGGGATGGGAGGTCACTGCTTCTGGGCAGAAGCTTTAAGGGGCCAGTGCATGATCTGCCTTAATGCCATAATCCCTCTCTTGCTTCAACAAGTGTGGACATACAACTATGGGGCTTACGGGCCTGGGGCCCACTGCGAGGAGGAAGACATAGAGCAGACCGCTCCACCCCTCCAACTCGTGATAAAAATATAGCACAAGTTGGTAATCTGCCTTTGCTGTTCCATTTTTTCTTTCTTCCTATTTATTAGCAGTGCTGGGGAATCAAACTCGGGCACCAGTCTCACACTAAGGTACGCTCCCCATCTAACCTTTGCTGTTTTAAAATGTTATATTTTGGAATTGTTACTACCACCAAACGTGGCCTACCCTAATACTCTTACCTGCAACCTGCTTGTGTGTGTTCTTGTCTTTGATAAGCATTTGCACCTAAGCCAGTATCCTCAGGACTAGCTAATGCTTCCTTCTGTATCATATCCCATATGCAATCGTCAGTCCTGGAAATCTCACCCTCATATAGTTACCATTCATCCCCCTCCTCAACATTCCCATATGTCTAGTTTTAGCTAGAGGTCATCTTTCTCCTTGATTATAACCCTATAGCTTCCAAATATTGCCTTTCTTATTTCAACCTTTTTCTACTCTAAATAATCTTCCAAAAAGACACCAGAACGATCCTTGTAAGAAACAAATCTGGGCCTTTCCCATACTGAAAGCCTTTTAACGCATTCCCACTGTTCATATAAGCAAACATCTGAGGAGCATTCTTGTAAACAGGCTCTGTGCTGTGCACCATGGGAACAAGGATGAGCCATTAACCTGTACACTGACCCTCAACTGAGATGCAGAGACCTAGCTACCTGTAGAATGTGTTGCTCAATACTGGCATGTAGTAAAATATGTGAAATAATTTATTCTTAAAATGAAAATGAAAGTGGATTCAAGCTTCTCTATGAAAACATAACACGCTCATTCTGACTTGCTTTCTTGAGAAAGACAAAAAGATGGGGTTTATCATGAGCTGGCTAAGGATGAGTACGCAGCCCAACATTCCATATCAAGAGATTGAGACTGCTACAAAATGAGTATCTTAAATATCATTAGAAAACATGTCATTGTAAAGCTTGTTATTTATGCTGGAGTTCATCAAAATTTGGGACCCCAGTAGATTCTGTTGCAATCTATTCTGTTAGAACACCCTCTGTTATTTTTGTCCTGGAAGGGGATCAAAGGTTAAGGGCTACCAGTCTATCTAGCTACAGGATAAAGGTCAAACTTCAACATATCCTGACTCTTCAAAATCTTTTTCCACCTTGCCTTTTGGGTCTCATTTCCTATCTCCTCCCTCACATGCCTCTGTTTAGAAGTCTCAAACTGTTTTGAATACCATTCACCCTCTTCTAAACCCAGCAAGATTCTACTCCCAGTCCAATGAGTAGCTCAACAGTCAATTAATGTTTTCTGTAGAAGCTGCCCCAAGAGTTCTTGGCAAGATAAACTGAGCTCTGGGACGAAGCAGTTCCATGCTATCACATGATGATATTTAACTGTCTGAGAATCTACTTAGCCACAGGCCTGTGAACTCCCTGAGGATCATCTTTGTGTTCCTAGCTTGGTACCATGCTTATAGGAGTACAGGCACCTGTTCCATAGTTCTCAAATGAACACCACTATGAAAACCACATACTTTATTCCCATTATCCACCAGCCTCCTGATGGATATTAAGAGAAACTCTTTTTTTTTAATCCAGAGGAAGTAGTTTTGTATTTACAACTTCCATTTCTTAAAAATCTGGCATTTTACTTAACTACTGGCTAGCAAAACTTGTATATGTGTGTGTGCGCGTGCTTATGTGTAGAGGTATGAGCAATAGTTTCCCATGAGTGCTGTTATCAATTACCATAAACCGAGTAGCTTAAAACAAAAGAAATGTATTCACTCCCATCTTAAAGGCCAAAAGTCCATAGTGAAGCTGACAGCTGTCCACACTTCCTTTGAAGACTCTACAGGAGATTCTATTCCCAGTCTCGTTTATCACCTACAGGCTCCAGGTAAACCTTGGCTTATAACTTATCACTCCAATTTCTGTCTCCATGGTCACACTGCCTACTTCTTCCTCAATCTTCCTCTGCCCTTCACTTATAAAGACACGTGGCAGAGATTTAGAGCCTACTCAGATAATCCAGGACCACCTCATCTTGAGATTGTTAATTACATCTGCAAAGACCTTTTTTAAAAAAGGTGACACAGGTCCCAGGGATTTGGACATGGACACATTGGGGGGGGGGCACTACACTGTGTGTGTATGTGTATACGCATATATGTATTATATACTGTGCCAAAAAAGAGTCTTTAAACAAGGGTCTATTGAACACCTACATGTTACCAAGGCATCAATTAGAAAAGTGTGTTGGGTGCTGGGGACACAAAGATGAACATGAAAGATACAATGCTTGCCTTCATAGAGGCCTCCTGGGGATACATAAATTATTCTTTTTTTATGTTCATTTATTGGTGCATTGTAATTATACATTTTGATATATGTCAGGGTATAAACATCATACATGCACACATTGCACATTTAGCCCTCCCTCCAATCCCACGCTATTCCCTCCCCCTTCCCTCCCTTTCATGCTCCGGATAGTGATTGAGTCTTATAGGTTTGTGTATGTACATCATGTGCTATAGTGTGTTGCCCTCCACCCCCCTCCCAACTCCCTTAGTTAGGTCCCCTTCTTTGTCCATCTAAAGATTTCTTCTTCTTCCCTTCTAAGTCCCATTCTATCTAGCTCCCACAGATTAGGGGGAACATCCTATTTTTTACTCTTAGTGACTTACTAACATCACTTAGCATAATGTTCTCTAGTTCTCTCCATTTCCCTGCAAATGATGTGATTTTGTTCTTCTTTGTGGCTGCGTAAAATTCCATTGTGTACATATCCCATAGTTTTGTGATTCATTCATTGGTTGATGGACACCTTGGCTGGTTCCAAAGTTTGGCAATTGTGAATTGTGCAGCTATAAACATAGATACACATGCATTAGTCTGGTAGTTGGGTTTTAGTTCTTTAGGGTAGATGCCTAGAAGTGGTATTGCTGGGTCATA
>PVJS01004385.1:0-15425 GCA_004027185.1 Glis glis
GAGAGAGAGAGAGAGAGAGAGAGAGAGAGAGAGAGAGAGAGAGACAGGGAGGGAGGGAAGGAGAGAGCACATGCGCGAGCTGAGGCTGGCCGCAAACCGGATCCTCCGGTCTCCGCCTCCCAAAATACTGGGATTACAAGCGTGCGCCACCACGCCCGGCTCGACAGCTCCTATTTCAAAATAAAAAGAGCAAGGGGTAGCCAGGTACAGTGGCGCACGCTTGTAATCCCAGTACTTGAGTGTTGAGAAAGGAGGATTGCAGGTTTGCAGCCAGCCTCAGCAATGTAGCAAGGCCTTCCATAATATAGTGAGACCCTGTTCCAAAAAAAGATAAAACAAGGCTAGGGGTGTAGCTCAGAGGTAAAATGCTCCTGGGTTCAATCCCCAGTATTGAAAAAAAAACTTAAACTCTATCTACTAACCTGTTAAAAATGTAAGAAATAGAGCCAGGCGTGGTGGCACACGCCTGTAATCTCAGTACTTGGGAGGCTGAGACAGGAGGATTGCGGGTTTGAGGACAGCCTCAGTAAGTAGTGAGACTCATCAACCTAGTGAGACCTTGTTTCCAAGAAATAAAATTGGGCTGGGGGTGTAGCTTGAAGGTAGAATGCCTCTGGGTTCAATCCCCAGTGCCACAAAAAAAAATGTAAGAAATCTAATTTTGTTAGAAAAAGATTTATTTTAGGGAAGTGAGACACTAAATTCTTATAGTTGTGCTTATTAATACTATTTTTTTTAAGTTTTTATTATATAAGTAATGTGTTTCCATTGCTTAAACAATCTACAGAATATATGAAGTAAAAAGTTCTCTTTTCTCAACCCTTTGTCACCATGCTACTCCCTAGTAATGACCACGACTAGGAGTCTGGAGTTAATTCTTCCTAAACTTTCTTTTTTTTGGTACTAGGAATTGAACCCAGAGGCATTCTACCTCCAAGGTCCATCCCCAGACCTATTTTATTTCTTATTTGGAAACAGGGTCTCACTAGGTTGCTGAGAGCCTCACTAAATTGCTGAGGCTGTCCTTGAACCTGCGATCCTCCAGTCTCAGCCTCCCAAGTACTGGGATTACAAGCGTGTGCCACCACGCCTAGCTCTTCCTCAACTTTCTAAAGCATGTGAATGCACATACGACATCCTCTCCCAAAAACATATATATGTGTGCATGAATATATACAGTAAAGGCTTTTTTCTGGTAATTAATGGGGTAATGCTGTGGACATAATTCTTTGCAACTTGCTTTTATCACTTATGTGTATAGCATGGACCTCTTTCTATGATACTGTGTATAGACTTTCCTCATTTTTTTTTTTTTTTTTGTGTGTGTGGTACTAGGGATTGAACCCAGGGGCAGTCTACCTCTGAACTCCACCCCCAGCCTGATTTTCTATTCTTTATTTTGTTTTTTTTTTTTTTGTTTTTTGGTTTTTGGTTTTTTTTGCGGTACCGGGGGTTGAACGCAGAGGCATTCTACCTCCGCGCTACGCCCCCGGCCCTATTTTTTATGCTTTATTTTGAAACCGGGTCTCACGAGGTTGCGGAGGGCCTCACTAAGGAGAGAGAGAGAGAGAGACAAGGAGAGAGAGAGAGAGAGACAGAGCAAGAGCTGAGGCTGGCCGCGAACCTGGAGCCTCCGGTTTCCGCCTCCCAAAGTACTGGGATTACAAGTGTGCGCCACCACGCCCGTCTCTATTCTGTATTTTGAAACAGCGTTTCACTACGTTGCGGAGGGCCTCACAAGTTGCTGAGGCTGGCCATGAACTGGGATCCTCCTGACTCAGTCTCCCAAGTACTGGGATTACAAGTGTGTGCCACCACGTCCAGCTCCTCATTCTTTTAAACAGTTGAATAGAGTATTCTATATCTCAGAAGTTATTTAGCTAGTCCTCCATTGATAGATATTTAGGTCTTTAAAAATATTATACCCAGTTATGACTCATTGTAGGTGCCTCATAGTTATTTTTTAAAAAGAATGGGAAAAAAAGCTGGGTGTGGTGGCACACGCTTGTAATCCCAGTACTTGGGGAGGCTGAGACAGGAGGATCACAGGTTCAAAGAGAGCCTCAGCAAGTAGTGAGACTCTCATCAATGTAGCGAGACCCTGTTTCCAAATAAAATAGGGCTGGAAGTATAGCTTGGAGGTAGAATGCCCCTGTGTTCAACCCCCAGTACCACTAAAAAAAAGAATGAAAAAAGTATTCTAGATAGAAGTTAAATTGCTAGAACATAGTGCACATGCATATTAAAGTTGTATTGCTCTCCAAAGAGACTGTGCTGGTGTACAATGCTATCTCATTTGTTATGAATTAAAAGTTACTATTTTCTTCCTTTGTGTGTGTGTGTAAGTGTGTGTGGTACTGGGGATTGAACCCAGGTGCACTTTACCTCTGAGCTATACTCTCAGCGCTATTTTATTTTTATTTTGAAACAGGGTCTCACTAGGTTGAGAGTCTCAGTACTTGCTGAGGCTGTCCTTGAACCTGCTATCCTCCTGTCTCAGCCTCCCAAGCACTGGGATTGAAGGTGTATGCCACCACGCCCGGCCTTTAAATATTCTTGTAAGACTTTTGCTGCCTTCTTTCCAGCCCCAAGTAGAAATTCTTACCCTGGCATGCTTTCTTTAACTGTACCTTTAAAGCAGGACAAAGGTGACCATTACATATTTTCTTCAAGATATTAATAACTACTTGTCTCAGGTTACATTACCCCAGAAAAGGACCCTGCAGCAAAGATCTGAGAGTAAGTAGTTGATGTGGGAAATGATCTCAGGAAACCTCCTTAGGAAAGTGGAGAAATGAGACAGGAAAGGGAAGGAAGCCAGCAAAGGGGGTGTTCACAAGTTACTGTTGTGACCTAACGTAATTCAGTCCTGCGGGGCTACAGGAGACAGTGCAGAAAACATCTTGGCATTGTCCTGACAGGTAGAAGCTGGGACATTCATTTCCAACTCCCGCGCAGCGTGTGGCTGACCTGCTTGCCCTGTGGTCCGGGGAATGTGCCCCTGCAGTGGCGCAAGGCCTGCGGACAGACAGGCTCAAGTGCTCACCACAGTAGCTGTCACACAAATGCCGAGGGGTGTGGGACCAGGTCCCTAGAGCATCAGGTGCCCAGCTCTAAGTGAGCGGTCACAAGTGTGAGCGCCACGGGAAGCACAGCCACACGTGGCCACGGAAAGGAGACACGATTACTTCCTGATTTTGTAGTGAGGGGAACTGATGCTTAGAAAGGTTGAGAAACACCTAGAGTTACACTACTAGTACTTTAGAGCTGCCAGACTGGCAGGGAAAACTGTTCTTCAGTCAATGGGGAGATCCTGTGAACGTTATGGCAGTACAGGGCAGTCCATATGGGGCTCTGACAGCACGCTCTCCGTACCCTTGCCCGGGGCTCCCTTGGGGCTCCTAGGACTTCTGGCTTCCTCTCTCAGCCTCTTTGGTTTCAGTCTTTGAGACTGAATCCTGTGATGATGCCTTGCATACAGCCCACCTCATGCTCTTTCTATAAAAAATCACATCTGTTACCACTTATTAGATGAAATGACTGAAAAATAAAGGGGAAAAGATCTACAATGTCTCTAAAGCATTACATACCTCATAAATGATGTGAAAGAACAGATCCGCTGCATCTCAGTATCTTGTAGCAAAAGCAAAGCAACAACTAAAGGGAGAGAAGATGGATAATTGAAGGAGAGACTAAGAGCTGCCTAGAGGTTCACAGTATGTAAGGAGAAGGAAACTGTTACTCACACTTAACATCATCCAGCGTCACATTGCCCTGTCGACCTCGTTTCTCCAAGGATTTTGATGACTTCTCTTCTCTGGAAGTGAGCCTTTTATCTGTCAGCCTGTTTTGGAATATAATAGATTCTAGTAGTGTTTTAAAAGGTCTTAGGTGTAGCTGAGCGTGGTGGTGCATGCTTGTAATCCCAGTACTTGGAAGGTTGAGACAGGAGGATCGCAGGTTCAAGGCCAGCCTTAGCAACTTTAGCAAGACTGTCATCAACCTAGCGAGACCCTGTTTCAAAATAAAGAATAAAAAATAGGGCTGGGGGTGTAGCTCAGAGGTAGAATGCCCCTGGGTTCAATCCCCAGTACCACAAAAAAAAAAAAGAAAAGGTCTTAGGTGTGAGCCAGACATGGTAGCGCACACCTGTAATCCCAGTATTTGGGAGGCTGAGACAGGAGCATCACAGTTTCGAGGTCAGCCTCAGCAACTTAGCAAGACTCTCAGCAATCTAGCAAGACCCTGTTTCAAAACAAAAAGGGCTGTGGATGTATCTTGGAAATAGCATGCCCAAGTTCAATCCCCAGTACCATAAAAATAAAAATAAAAAATAAAAAGTCTTAGGTGTATCTAATCTATTCTGAGGTGCATGAAGCATTTACTATAAAGTAATGAGAGCCTGAGTGTCATGCACAGGTTTCATTGAATGTAATATCATTTTGGAATGCATTTTATTAAACATTGTATTTATTATGCTGGGGCAAGAGTAATGCACACTGCCTGATATAAAATGTAAACATAGGGCTGGGGATGTAACTCAGTGGTAAAGTGCTTGTCTAGCATGTGCCAGGCCCTGAATTCAACCCCCAGCACTATATCCCCCCATACGTGCACACATGTAAATGCATCCCATTAAAAATATATAATTTTGAAGGGGGAGTACTGGGGATTGAACCCAGAGTCATTCTACCTTGAGCTATACCCCCAGCTCTATTTTATTTTTCATTTGGAAACAGGGTCTCACTGAGTTGCAGAGGGCCTCACGAGGTTGCTGAGGCTGGACATGAACCTGCGATCCTCCTGTCTCAACTTCCCAAGTACTGGGATTACAGGTGTGTGCCACGGCACCCGGCTCAAAAATAGATAATTTAAACTGGGTGTGGTGGCGCACGCTTGTAATCCCAGTATTTGGGAGGCTGAGACTGCAGGATCATGGTTCGCGGCCAGCCTCAGCTACTTAGTGAGGCCCTCCGCAACTTAGTGAGACACTGTTTCAAGATAAAGAATAAAAAATAGGGCTGGGGGTGTAGCTCAGAGGTAGAATGCCCCTGGGTTCAATCCCCAGTACTGCAAAAAAAAAGATAATTTATTATTTTTTAATGGTACTAGGAATTGAACTGGGGGGGCATTTTACCTGTGAGCTACACCCTCAGTCCTATTTTATTTTTTATTTTGAAACAGGGTCTCACTAGATTGATGAGAGTCTCACTACTTACTAAGGCTGTCCTCGAACCTATGGTCATCCTGTCTCAGCCTCCCAACTACTGGAATTCAGGCATGCACTACCACACCCAGCAAAAATAGATAATTTAAATCATCTATTTCTGCTGTAGCTACCATTTTCAAGTTTTTAAAAAAAAAACTATAAAAAGTTAAAAATGAGCTAATAGACAAGTTATCACAGGGACACATTTATAGGGACTATTTGTAACTCCTACCACAATTCTGAAAGAATGCCTGTTTTTCCCCAACCATTTTTTAATTTTTTTATTTTGGAACAGAGGCTTGCTAAGTTGCTGAGGGTCTCACTAAGTTGCTGAGGCTACCCTTGAGCCTGAGACCCTCCTTTCTCAGCCTCCCATGTACCGGGATTACAGGTTTGTGTCACCACGCCCAGCTGGACGGGTATCTTCGAATTTGTAAAGACTGTAGTGACTCCACTGAGAGGTACCAGGGGCAGCGCTGGCAGGGGTGAGAAGTTAAGCTACCTTTCTGACGCAGGGCCATCGATTTCGGCGAAGTGAACAGCTTTGCCTTTCTTTCCTTTTTCCTTTTCTACTGCAGGCATAAAACTGTAACAGAAATGAGATTATTAGGAACCAGACCTTTGTCCAGGGGAAAACTAACCATATTATGACCATAGCTCACACAGTCCCAGGACTAGTATGTAGTATGAGCAGAGGTTGAATCTTTTCAGGCATAGCACTGTTCAAATATATATTTATACAGAGAATGATTAAAGTGTCAGACTTCACATTAAGCCCCAGCAGCCTCCACGACACCACCATCCACAAACATTTCTATCTGAAAATCTTGTAGTACCTTCACAAGAAGCAGAAGCCTCATAAGTTTGGAGGGGTTTTTAAAATGTATTGAATATTTGTTACGGGCCAGGTAGTTTGTTTTGTTTTGTTTTGTTTTGTGGTGTTGGGGATTGGACTCAGGGGCATTCTACCTCTGAGCTACACCACCAGCCCTTTTTTATTTTTTGTTTTGAAACAGGGTCTTGCTAGGTTGCTGAGAGTCTTGCTACTTGCAGAGGCTGTCCTCGAACCTGTGATCATCCTGTCTCAGTCTCCCCAGTACGGGGACTACAGGCGTACGCCACCATGTGTGGCGGGGCCAGGTGCTTTTAGGCACAATCTCATTTTAATCCTCATAGCAACTCTGTAAGGAAAATATTACTAGTATCACCATTTTTACATCTGAGAAAAACTGAAGCTAAGAAAGAGATTAAGTAACTTGACTGAGATCACATAGCAATTGACTGCCCAGGGTCACTAGCCAGAGTCACATGCTTAGCCACCAGGTGATCCTGCCTCCCAAGCAGCCATCTCAGCATCACTGCTGTGGACCTTTCTAGAGGCCTTCCCATCTCCAGGGAGAGTTCCGCACTTTTTACTTGACTCAGAGTTTCTTAACAGGTTGCATAAGAACTATTAAGCAGCAATGCATTCAACTAACAAGAGACCATAAAACGCAACAAATATATCCTGAGGCCCCACTATGTGTCAGGAATTGCTATGACCTTGAACATAAGCTGGTGTCTGATTAAAGCCAATGCACAGACTCTCAGGAGTATCACCAAAGGCAAAGAGGAAAACAGAAAACCCTTTCTTTCTTTCTTTCTTTCTTTCTTTCTTTCTTTCTTTTTCTTTCTTTCTTTCTTTCTTTCTTTCTTTCTTTCTTTCTTTCTTTCTCTCTCTCTCTCTCTCTCTCTCTCTCACTCTCCCTCCCTCCCTCCCTTCCTTCCTTCCTTCCTTCCTTCCTTCCTTTTTTGCAGTACTGGGGATTGAACCCAGGGGCATTCTACCTCTGAGCTACACCCCCAGCCCTATTTTTTATTCTTTATTTTGAAACAGGGTCTCACTAAGTTGCAGGGGGCCTCACTAAGTAGCTGATCCTCCTGTGTCAGTCTCCCAAGTACTGGGATTACAAGCGTGCGCCACCACGCCCAGCATTAGAAAAGCCTTTCAGGCCAGGCGTGGTGCTGCACGCTTGTAATCCCAGTCATTGGGAGGCTGAGACAGGAGGATCTGGGTTCGCGGCCAGCCTCAGCTATTTAGTGAGGCCCTCCACAACTTAGTAAGACCCTGTTTCAAAATAAAGAATAAAAAGGGCTGGGGGTGTAGCTTGGAGGTAGAATGCCTCTGAATTCAATCCCCAGTATCAAAAAAAAGCCTTTCAAAGTTCAGCAGAGTGTGTTCCCCGTCTTAGAGAGTGCATTTCCTATTTGAACCGTGGTGCCTGCTACATACATTAATTTGACGGCCTACTGTGGGTTAAGATTTTTTTTTTTTTGCCAGAAACAATGCTACATTGAGAACCCAATCAGAAGCTTCACTTCTGCCCAGTTATGTGTCCCTCTGTTAAACTTAAGAGTGCATGGAGTAATAGAACTGTCCCCTTAATTTCAGTCATTCTCTAAGGATAGATATCAATCATATAGACCCTTATTACCTCCTTGTGAAATCCCACAAAGAAGTTGTTTTAGAGAAATACCTCCCCAGGAAAGTAATAAAGTCAGTCACTTCCGTACTTTCTTGTTTCAGGAATTTCATGCTGTGCATGTAATAGGTCAGCTCCTAAAAGCAAGTACATAATGTCACCTCAAAAGAATGGAATGGCCGGGCGTGGTGGCGCACGCTTGTAATCCCAGTACTTTGGGAGGCGGAGACCGGAGGATCCGGGTTCGCGGCCAGCCTCAGCTCTCTCTCTCTCTCTCTCCCTGTCTCTCTCTCTCTCTACCTAGTGAGGCCCTCCGCAACTTCGTGAGACCCGGTTTCAAAATAAAGTATAAAAAATAGGGCCGGGGGCATAGCGCGGAGGTAGAACGCCCCTGCGTTCAATCCCTGGTACCGCAAAAAAAAAAGAATGGAATGATTATTTGCATTTTTATTTCTTTTGTGTGTGTGTGTGTGTGTGTGTGTGTGTGTGCGCGCGCGCGGGCGTGCATGTGTGTGTATGGCCCTATTTTATTTTTTATTTTGAAACAGGGTCTCACTAAGTTGCGGAGGGTCTCACTAAGTAGCTGAGGCTGGCCACGAACCTGTCATCCTCCTGTCTCAGCCTCCCAAGTATTGGGATTACAAGCGTACACCACCACACCTGGCTTCTTTCTTTTCTTTTTTTTAATTTTTAGGATATTGGCATGAAGTTGGCCAGTAGATGATTTCTAAGCTTTTCTTTCTTGCTGGTGTACCTTTTATCATTGGTGTTCCTTTTATCATTTATCCAGGGATTGGGTCCATGGAGGAAGGTATGCTGAAATAGGGGCAGGTAAGATGGTGATGAGGAGATCTGTCTTCCAAATTGATGCTTCTACATTATTTGAATTTTTATAATAAGAATGTATTCATTTATTATCTGCATAACTAAAAATAATTGATAAAGATATATAGAAAGAAGCAGTATGTGGTTGGTACTCTCTATCGACAGACTGTTTAGAAAGCCTTCAACAAAATACTTGACTCCCCACAAACATTCAGACATATTCCAATGACTCTTGCAGGCTGTCTAACGTGCAGATTATAACCTCCTGTCCTTAATATAACCATCCTGACCAAGAGCACAAAGTTGTTTTCTGGTTTGTCCTTGGACCTCCACAGTGTTTTGGTCACTTACAAGCCATTGGTTGTTATTTTCCTACCAGGCAAAAGAAGCCTCAGCGCTTCTCTTCTCTAGAAGATCTGAGAAGACAGAGATACTCAACCTAAAAGAATGTCAAACCAAATTGTCTTCTAGCCTTTTCTCAGACCTGCCCATAAAATTCAAAGTTTCTTGCTACACTAATTTGCCTGAGATATTTTGAGATGAGAAAACCTTAAAATAATGAATTTTAAAAGGATACATTTGAAGCCAGGCATGGTAGCACGCATTTGTAATCCCAGTACTTGGGAGGCTGAGACAAGAGGAATGCAGGTTTGAAGCCAGCTGCAATCTGCAACTTAGTGAGACACTGTTTCAAAATAAAGAACAAAATAGAGCTGGGGGTATAGCTCTGAAGTAGAATACCCCTGGGTTCACTCCCTAGTACCACAAAAAATTTAAAATAAATAAGCAAATAAGTAAATAAAAGGATACATTTGGGACTATCTTGCAGATTCAATCTATGAACTAAGCCAGATGCACTTGGAATTATAAAGTCATAAAGTCATAGAGTTCTGGGGTCAGAGGATATCTAAAAGATCATGTAATATAAGGCTATCTTTTTTTTTTTTTTGGTACTGGGGATTAAACCCAGGGACATTCTACCTCCAGGCCACATACCCAGTCATATATATATATATATATATATATATTTTGTGTGTGTGTGTGTGTGTGTGGTACTGGGGATTGAACCTAGGGGATTTCTACCTCTGGGCTACACCCCCAGCCCTATTTTTTATTCTGAGGATTGGATCCTCCAGTCTCAGCCTCCCAAGTACTGGGATTACAAGCGTGCACCACCACGCCCGGCTTTTATTCTTTTTTCTTTTCTTTCTTTTTTTTTTGTGGTACCGGGGATTAAACGCAAGGACGTTCTACCTCAGCGCTACGCCCCCGGCCCTATTTTTTATACTTTATTTTGAAACCGGGTCTCACGAAGTTGCCGAGGGCCTCACTAAGGAGAGAGGGAGAGACAGAGAGAGAGACAGGGAGAGAGAGAGAGAGAGCTGAGGCTGGCTGAGAACCCGGATCCTCCGGTCTCTGCCTCCCAAAGTACTGGGATTACAAGCGTGCGCCACCACGCCCGGCTTATTCTTTATTTTGAAACAGGGTCTCACTAAGTTGCAGAGGGCCTCACTAAGTAGCTGAGGCTGGTAGCGAACTTGCGATCCTCTGGTCTCAGCCTCCCAAGTACTGGGATTACAAGTGTGCACCACCACGCCTGGCTTTTTTTATATTTTGAAGCATGGTGTCACTAAGTTGCTGAGGCTGGCCTCAAACCTGCAACCCTCCTGTCTCAGCCTCCCTAGTACTGAGATTACTGGCATGCACCACCACACCTGGTGTAATGCTGTCATTGGAGAGAGAACTAAGGCTTGGAGAGGCTGCCCCGGGTCCTCATATTTGGTCCTCATGTTGGTGGGCAGTGCCAACAACCTGGCATTCACTGTTAAACTTCTAGTCCTTATTCTCTGAGCTCTGGACATATCTTCTCTCCTTCACATTTATCTAAGTTTCTTTTATTAGACTGAAGTCATTCTCTAGCTCGAATGGTGGGACAATTTCGATGTGAGCACCTGCCATGGCTCTAAAGGCAGCCTGTGCTCACAATGAACCTGTAATTGCTAAGATGCAACTCTAACAACAGTGAGAACTGTCCTTTGACTTGCTCCTGTGATTGGTTCCCAAACCACAGTGTGGGCTAATTTGTACCCCTCCCCCTACAGGGTCCACAGTCTCCCCTTCAATCTGGCAACCCATTCAGACTCTAGTCCTTTCATGGAAAACATCTGGCAGATGTGATTCCCTAATATCACAACATAATCTTGTCATTCCCCTTTGTCCTGAAGTAAACAAAAGAGTTCATGCTTCCCCTCTAGATCCCACCACAGCTGAGGCTGGCCGCGAACACAGATCCTCCTGTCTCAGCCTCCCAAGTACTGGGATTACAAGCGTGCGCCACCACACCGGGCTCAGCCTCAACTACTTAGTGAGGCCCTCTGCAACTTAGTGAGACCCTGTTTCCAAATAAAGAATAAAAAATAGGGCTGGGGGTGTAGCTCGGAGGTAGAATACCCCTGGGTTCAATCCCTGGTACTGCAAAAAAGAAAAGAAAAAGGTATTTTCTTTTTTGGGTGGTACTGGGGATTAAACTCAGAGGCATCCTACCTCTGAACTACACCCCCAGCCCTTTTTATTTTTTGTTTTGAAACAGGGTCTCACTAGGTTGCTGAGAGTATTGATTAAGTTCTGTTGCTAAGGCTGTCCTTGAACCTGCGATCCTCCCAGCCTCCCAAGTATTGGGATTATAGGTATGCACTGCCACACCCCACAAGGAAGTCTCTCTTTCACAAGAGTGCATACATGGTGAAGAACTTTCAGGATCTTAAGTTGATGGAATAAAATTTGCATGCCCTGGGATCAGGCTGTTACTTTGCAAACCAGGTTATCTGCATTTATGACGCTCCAACCCTGCCCCCTTTCAGGGCACATTCCTTAAGTGAGGGCCTTTCTCAAATTACATCTGATTCCTCTTCTCATTCCCTGAGTAGCTTCACTTCATCTACTCCACTGACATGTAAGTCTTCAATACCTCTTGATTCTGTCCCCTCCTCTCCTTCCACTGCCACCACCTTAACTAGCTACCATCATCTGTCAGTTGAATTTCTGCAACTGTTTATCCGAACTCTCAGTCTTGTCTTCCCCTCCAGACTATGTTCCATGCTTCAGCCAGTCATTTTCCTAAGATGCAGTTGTAATCACAGGCTACTTCCCTGGATGGCTCCCCTATGGCATCCAAAAAATCAAATGCCTCAGCATGGTGTGCAAGATCTTCCTTGATCTGCCTCTGGCTTAAATCTTCTACATTATGTCTAAACACTCCACTGGGGCTCTGCACCCTGCCTACTGAGCCACTGCAACCCACATGGGTCCCCTGCCCTTGCAGGTTGGAGTTGTGCACAGGCTTGTTCTTTCTATGTAGAACTCACTCTTCCTCCCTAACCAAATTGCCTTGAACCTCACCAACTTCTGTTCCCCTTCCGCCAGAGCTTGAATGTCACCTCCCCTGGAAGCCTTCCCTGACTCCCCTATCCACCAGGTTTCAGGAAATCCAGACTGCACACCTGGATCAGGGTACTTTTGCAAGCATGGTTTTCCTCAGCCCTGCCCATCCCAGTGAGGCAGTGGCAGCTCTCCCTGGTGAAGGAGCCTCAAGGGAGCAGCAGTCTTGGGGGGATTTGGGTCAATATACTCGCAAGGTTCTTTTTTCAGTAGTTGCTTGAAAAAAGGGCTGGGGGTGCAGCTCAATGGTAGAGCACTTGCCTAGCAAGTGAGAAGTGTTCAAGCTCCAGTAAAGCAAAAAATAAAAATAAAAAAGTAGCCTGAAAGGGTATTCCTTTTCCTGAGAGCTATGTGAAAATATCTACCAAAAGCTTTAAATGTGTACATGAAGAAGCATATAAAACCAACTGTAGCATATGAACCTTATTATTATTATTGTGTGTGTGTGTGTGTGTGTGTGTGTGTGTGTGTGTATGACACAGGGGATTGAACCCAGGGGCATTCCACCGCTGAGCTATACCCCCAGCCCTATTTTATTTTTTATTTTGAAACAGGGTCTCATTAAATTCCAGAGGGTGTCACTAAGTTGCTGAGGCTGGCTGTGAACCTGTGATCCTCCTGTCTCAGCCTCTCAAGTACCGGAATTACAAGTGTGTACCACCACACCTGGCTTTTATTTTTCATTTTGAATCAGGGTCTCACTAAGTTGCTGAGAGTCTCCCTAAATTGCTGAGCCTGGCTTCAAACCTGAGATTCTCCTGTCTCAGTCTCCCAGGTACTAGGATTACAGGTATGTACCAACACACCTGGCCCCAGCCCTTTTTACTTTTCATTTTGAAACAGGGTCTTACTAAGTTGCTGAGGCTGACCTTGAACGTATGCTCCTCCTGTGTCAGCCTGCCAAGAACTGGATACATTTCTTAAATATTTCTTAGTCCTTTACCCTTCTCTTTGTTTTTATCAGCATGGAGTTAATTCTGTTTCTTATTTATATAACTACCTATAATCCTCTCAGTACTGGCTTTCTAATTGCTCCCCTGCCTCTACTGTGATACATGCCTGTAATCTTAGTACTTGGGAGGTTGAGACAAGAGGATCACAGGTTCAAGGACAGCCTCAGCAAGTAGTGAGACTCTCATCAACCTAGTAAGACCCTGTTTCAAAATAAAAATAAAATAGGGCTGGGGGTGTAGCTAGGAGGTAGAACCCCCCTGGGTTCAATCCCCAGTACAACAACAACAAAAAACTAATCATGGTTCAAACTATCAGTTTTGCTATTTACTGGCTATATGAATTTGCTTAATCTTCCTGGCCCTTATTTCTTCACCAGTAAAATGAGAATATTAATGCTTATGTTCCATAACTGTTGTAAGAATTAGAAAAATGTGCAAGTGTTTGGAACATAATAGATGCACAACAGATAGTATTATTAGTTTAACTATATTCATAGATTCCAAAAGTAGGTAATACCACCCCAGTGGGAGGGGGAGACACTGGACCGATGAGCTGTGGTAGTAGCCTCTGGCGCAATTTGGGAGGGGAAGGGTTAAATAAAAATAAGAGGGGGTAGAAGCTCCAAGTGGGGTGCTGAGTAATTTTTTTTTCTGAAAAGGGGCTGGTAAGCCATAGTTTGGGAACTTATGCATATACTTTTAAAGTCAGTGTTTTATTTTATTTTTGGTACTGGGGATTGAACCCAGGGGCATTCTACCTCTGAGCTACGCTCCCATCCCTATTTTACTTTTTATTTTGAAACAGGGTCTCACTAGATTGATGAGAGTCTCACTACTTGCTGAGGCTGTCCTTGAACCTGCGATCTTCCTGTCTCACCCTCCCAAGTACTGGGATTATAAGTGTGCACCACCACTCCCAGCTAGAGTCAGTGTTTTAGATTAGCTTTTTTTCTAAGATGGTAATTATACCCCATAAAATTTACCATCTATTGCAGTAAGTGTAATGTGGTTCCATTAACATAAAACTATATGTCTATAACTCAAAAAGGCAATTTTACACAGTAGTTAAGAACATGGACTCTGGAGCCAAACAGACCTACATTGTGCCAAGCCCCTTAATTTTCCTCAAATCACTTAGTCCTTTGATCCTCAATTTACCTGTAAACTGGATTAACATGCAGCTGTTTCTAAGGGTTGGTAAACTGACTAGCCCAATGACTGCTACATAGGAAATGAGTTGTGTTAACGAAAGGTGATGTATGAAAGGCTGTCCAGCAAAATGGTTATCTCCCGATAGTGGGATTTCACTGGATGTTTATTTTAATTGTACTTTTCTGTATTGCTTGAATTATTTTTTTTACCAAAGCACGTTATTTTTATTAAAACTTTAATAAAGTTTTGTTAAATTTACCTTCTGAATTCAAGAGTTCTGGTATCATCTTTCCAGCACCACATCCCTAATCGTAATCCCCAATGCTGTAAAATAAAAGATTGCAGCAAAAATAATTAAAAGTTCAATCTACAACCCAGCGTCTAATGATTCCTACTAGTTGTCCTTTAACTCTGTTCAATAAAGATGTAAATCTTTTTTTCGGTACTGGAGATTGAACCCAGGGGCATTCTACCTCCAAGTTCCACCCCCAGCCCTATTATTTTTTCCCTATTTTTTATTCTTTATTTTGAAACAAGGTCTCACTAAGTTACGTAGGGCCTCACTAAGTAGATGAGGCTGGCCGCGAACTTCCGGTCCTCATGTCTCGGCCTCCCAAATACTGGGATTACAAGTGTGCGCCACCACGCCCCGGCAAGATGTAGAACCTTGAAAGTGTGTTTCTAACTTGAAGGCAGGATTTTATTCTTTTTTATTGTTTTTAAGTGTGGTTTCAGTAGGGAGAAAGGGAGAAAAGGAGGGAGAGATGAAAGGAAAGCAGGTAAAAAGGAAGAAAGGGAGGAAGAAAGGAAATTTAGCCTACTTAGACGGTATTTGCTCAAGGCTCACCACAGCCATTCAGACAAAATGAATTGATGCCCAGGGCCGCCACACACAAAAAGAGCAGCCTGCTCTAACCCTGCTCCGCCGTTCAGGGGGCGGTCTCCAAAATCCAAGTTGACCCTTTCCACGTGGAGATGGAGCAACCCACAGGCCCTTCCTCTCCAGGGGTCGCGCCAGAGCCGCGGCGTGGCTGCCTGCCCCGCGGGTGGCTATTTGCAACCATCCAATCAGATGTGATGAGGTGGGCCTTCTCAAACCCCTACACCTCTGCGCGCGGAGCAAGAATTCAGTTCCTCCCGACGGCTCAATAGGCCTCTCCCGTTTTGTTTTTGCAGGCAACTATGCCCTCGTGTCTTTGAGAACCGCTGACCCAGGACGGAGGCGGCGCCGCGCCAGTGGGAGGCCGAGGGGCACAGCCAGGACGCGGGCGTGCAGCCCGCCGCGGGCACTTACATCCTGCCGGGGGAAGGCCTGCCCGTCCAGCCGCCCCCTCCTCCTCAAGTACATCTCGGGCCCAGCGTTCATGGCGTCGCCCTGGCCGCCCG
>PVJS01004385.1:15525-69511 GCA_004027185.1 Glis glis
TGGGCGGGCGTGGCCTGTTGCTGTTGGACGTGGTTTGTGGGGCGTGGCCTGTTGCTGTTGGGCGTGGTTTGTGGGGTGGGCGTGGCCTGGCGCGGTTGGGGCGGGGCGCGAGGGCGGCGGAGGCGGCGGCGGTGGCGCGCGTCTCTTCGGGTCCCTGAGTCCCCACCTGGCGCCCCGCGCATCCACCACCTCACCACAGTCGCTGTGGCAAAGCGCCCAGGACTTCATTCTTCGGGGCATTCCACCCGGGAAGGATACCATTTCAGCGTTCTGCTTTAACTCAAATAACTAGATTCAGTCCTATAGGGAAGATGTTTGTTCCAAACTTTAATGGTCAGCACTACCATCGAGTCAAAATCCAGGTTGGACCTAGGTTGATTTCGGGGCCGGGGATTGAGGGAAGGAAGCAGTGTAGCCTCGTGGGCGAGAACGTAGACACGAAATACGGGTTTCAGAACATTTCTGCTGCTTCACTAGTTGTGGAATTTAGGGCAAGACAACTCTGATCTCCCTTCTGAAAATACACAAATGAGGAGTTATAAGGATTTTTAGGGAGTAGAAATCCTTATCCAGCCTTAATAACTCAAAATTAGTATTGCTCAAAACAAAAAAACCTTGAGTGTCAATGCTTATTCAATTGATATTTTTACATTTCCACTTTTCAAATCGCATATCTTGTAATTTTTTGCAGTTGAGTTGATATGCAGATTCTGGTTGACTTTTTTTCCAACACCGATGTAAGCAATGCTAGATGGTGCAACACGATTAGGAATGCCTAATATAGTTTGTTTTTGTATCACCACAGCTTAAATGGCAAAAGAGATGCTCAGTAGCTAGCGATTATATGTGCCCATAAACTTTAAAATTGCGGCAATATACATCCTGCTGCTTCCCCTACCCCAACCCTCCCAGCCTCACTGGTTGGTAAAAGTCAGTGGTTATAATAGTATAAAACTGTAATTAATCATCTAGATTCATCTTCCCGCTTAAGCCCATGCTCATAGCTGTTCGGGTTGACGCAAGCATATGGGAACCCACCTATACACTGGCAATGCTGGTTCAAGGCTGTGGGTAGGCTTGCTTACTACAGGATGACTTACTTGAAATGAGGTGAGAATATCCCAGATGCCAAGAACACCACCAAGCAGTGTATATAAATTTGGGGTGGGAAGCTGGGTGTGGTGGCGCAAGCCTATAATCTCAGTACTTGGAAGGCTGAAATAGGAGGATCACAGGTTCCAGAACAGTCTCAGCAACATAGACTCTCTACAAACCTAGTGAGACCCTGTTTCCAAACAAGGATAAAAAGGGCTGGACATGATGACACATGTCTGTACTCCCACTATTTGGGAGGCTGAGACAAGAAGATTGCAGGTTTGAAGCCGGGCGTGGTGGCGCACGCTTGTAATCCCAGTACTTTGGGAGGCGGAGACCGGAGGATCAGGGTTCGAGGCCAGCCTCAGCTCTCTCTCTCTCTCTCTCTCTCTCTCTCTCTCTCTCTCCTTAGTGAGGCCCTCAGCAACTTCATGAGACCCGGTTTCAAAATAGAGCATAAAAAAATAGGGCCGGGGGCGTAGCGCGGAGGTAGAACGCCCCTGCGTTCAATCCCCGGTAGGCAAAAAAAAAAAAAAAAGGGCTGCCCAGAGGAAGAACGCCTCTAAATTCAATCCCCCGTACCAAAAAATAAATAAATAAAAATAAATTTGGTGTGGGGAAGGCAGGGAGAAATAATGAAGTAAAGTTCCAGAAAAAGACTGAAAAAGACCAAGGAATCTGGACAGAATCAGTCACTTCACAATCATTACCAGGAAGACTGCGGTCAGTAAAGCTCTTCAATTTATCCCAAAAATGTGTGGAGAAGTTTAATAGAAAACAAAAGTTCTGCTGGGCGTGGTGGCACACCTGTAATTCCAATACTTCACAGGCTGAGACAGGAGGATCACAGGTTTGAAGCCCGCCTCAGCAACTTGGTGAGACCCTGTTTCAAAATAAAAAATAAAAGAGGAGCGGGGCGTGGTGGCGCACACTTGTAATCCCAGTACTTGGGAGGCTGAGAGAGGAGGATTGCAGGTCTGAGGACAGCCTCAGCAAGTAGTGAGACTCTCATTAACCTAGCAAGACCCTGTTTCAAAATAAAAATTAAAAAATAGGACTGGGGCCGGGCGTGGTGGCACACGCTTGTAATCCCAGTACTTTGGGAGGCAGAGACCAGAGGATCCGGGTTCGTGGCCAGCCTCAGCTCTCTCTCTCTCTCTCTCTCTCTCTCTCTCTACTTAGTGAGGCCCTCCGCAACTTCGTGAGACCCGGTTTCAAAATAAAGTATAAAAAAAAATAGGGCCAGGGGTGTAGCGCGGAGGTAGAACGCCCCTGGGCTCAATCCCCGGTACCACAAAAATAAATAAATAAATAAATAAATAAATAAATAAATAATAAATAAATAAATAAATAAAAAAAAATAGGACTGGGGATGGAGCTTGGTGGTATGCCCCTGAGTTCAATCCCCAGCACCACCACCAAAAAATAAAAAAATTAAAAAAAAATAGAGGGCTGAGGGTATGGCTCAAAGGTAGAATAACCCTGAGTATGATCCTCAGCACCACAAGAAAAGAAAAACAAAGTTCTTTATATACCTCACCATAGTCTAATCTCAGGCTGTGTAACATACAAAAGGTAAACAAGAGTTATTAAGAACTCAAAATAGAGCCGGGCGTGGTGGCACACGCTTGTAATCCCAGTACTTTGGGAGGCGGAGACCAGAGGATCCGGGTTCGCGGCCAACCTCAGCTCTCTCTCTCTCTCTCTCCCTCTCTCTCTCTTTCTCTCTCTCTCTTTCTCTCCTTAGTGAGGCCCTCCGCAACTTCGTGAGACCCGGTTTCAAAATAAAGTATAAAAAATAGGGCCGGGGGCGTAGCGCGGAGGTAGAACGCCCCTGTGTTCAACCCCCGGTACTGCAAAAAAAAAAAAAAAAGAACTCAAAATAGTATCTCAAAATAGTTAATGCTATAAGTTATTTCACATGTGCTGGAAGGACACACTATTTTTGTGGTACTGGGGATTGAACCCAGAGGCATTCTACCTCCAAGCTACACCCCAGCCCGATTTTATCTCTTATTTGGGAACAGGGTCTTGATAAGTTGCTAACAGCCTTGCTAAGTTGCTGAGGCTGGCTTTGAACCTGTGATCCTCCTATCTCAACTTCCCAAGTACTGGGATTACAAGCGTGTGCCACCATGCCCAGCAGGACACACTATTTAAAGGAAAACTTCAGTAACTCTGAAGGATCATCTTATGCTTTTCTATCACCTTACCCTAACAAAAGAGGAAAGACTGTTTTTATAGCTCTAAATCATTACTTATTCTAAAAAGTGACCCACTCATTTCCTAGGCTAGATTTTTCACCAATTAGGGTTTTTTAAAATAACATTAGAAATTCACAACCTAAACTGGAAATACAATTTTTCCTTTAGAGAAAAAAAAAAGCACGAGGTTATAAAGTAGGAATATAAAGGTACCTTCTAAATATCTAACAATTCCTAACATCCTATAAGATAAAAACATTTTTTGCCTAATTAAAAGAAACTCCTCAGTTGGGCATGGTGGCGCACGCTTGTAATCCCAGTACCTGGGAGGCTGAGACAGGAGGATCACAGGTTCACGGCCAGCCTCAGCAACTTAGGCCCTCTGCAACTTAGTGAGACCCTGTTTCAAAATAATAAAATAGGACTGGGGGCATAGCTCAGAGGTAGAATGCCCTGGGTTCAATCCCCAGAAACACACACCCACACACACAAAAAAAAAACCCTCAAAATCATTTAACTAAGAGCATATAACATAGAGCTAAGTAGCTGGTCTCAGACTTTAGGCCCAAGACATTAACCAAATATAACGCATGCTTATACTATGAAAAAGTCATGAAGATAGACTTTCATAGTTATAATTCTACCTTAAAATTAATTTTCCATGAAAGAAAATGGTAATGCCAAATCTTGAATAGTAACACCACTTTGGGTTATTTCCCTAGCTTTCAATTCACAAACAATCTGATCTACACTGGAAGGGGTGAAGGAAATGGCCTGTGAGTTCTTAATTTGTTCTGAGGGAAAAGACATTTCAACATTAAGTATAACCCTATTAAATTATGAAAATGTATATACTCTAAAATATTTTGATTCCATGAGCATTGTCAAAAATAAAAATTGAGCCAGGTGTGGTGGTGCACACTTGTAATCCCAGAATTTGGGAGGCTGAGACCAGTGGATCTGGGTTCGCGGCCAGCCTCAGCTACTTAGTGAGGCCCTCGGCAACTTAGTGAGACCCTGCTTCAAAATAAAGAATAAAAAATAAGACTGGGGGTATAGCCCGGAGGTAGAATGCCCCTGGGTTCAATCCCCAGTACCGCAAAAAAAAAATAAAAATAAAAATAAAAATTGGCCAGGTGTGGTGGTGTATGCTTGTAATCCGAGAGGCTGAGACAGAAAGATCACAGGTTCGCAGCCAGCCTCAGCTACTTAGTGAGACCCTCCACAACTTAGTGAGACCCTGTTTCAAAATAAAGAATAAAAAATAGGGCTGGGGGTGTAGGTCAGAGGTGAAATGCTCCTGGGTTCAATCCCCAGTACTGCAAAAATAAATAAATAAATAAATTTTAAAAAATTGGACTTTGTGAAATCCTTAATTTTTCTTCAAGGAATTAAATTATGAATCTAGGCCGGGTGTAGTGGTGCACACCTGTAATCCCAGTATGTGAGAGGCTGAGACAGGAGGATGGCAGGTTCAAAGCCAGCCTCAGCAACTTAGCAAGGCTCTCAGCAACCTAGTGAGACCCTGTTTCCAAATGAGAAAATCAGGTTGGGGGTGTCGCTCAGAGGTAGAATAGCCTCTGGGTTCAATCCCCAGTATCCAAAAAAAAAAAAAAAAATCTGAATCTAATGCCAATTTTTTTTTTTTTTTTTTGCAGTACCGGGGATTGAACCCATGGACATTCTACCTTCGAGCTACACCCCCGGCCCTAAGTTTTATCCTTTATTTTGAAACTGGGTCTCACAAAGTTACGGAGGGCCTCACTAAGTAGATGAGGCTGGCCTGAATCTGTGATCCTCCAGTTTCCGCCTCCCAAGTACTGGGATTATAAGCGTGTGCCACCACGCTGGCCTAATGCCAATTTTGTAATTCAAAAGTTTACTCATACCTATTTATACATTAAACATACAAAAAGAATTGAATATCCTTATTTCTTAATCTAAACATATATATTTCCTTGGTAATTGTCTTGTTACATATGGATATGAGAGTTTTTAACTTCAATACCAGTGTTCAAAAGAAAAGGGAAGACTGGGTGTGGTGGCACATACCTGTAATCCCAATACTTGGGAGTCTGAGAAAGGAGAATTGCCGGTTCCAAGCCAGCCTCAGCAACTTTGTGAGACCCTTGGCAACTTAGTGAGACCCTGTTTCAAAATTAAAAAATAAAATAGGGCTGGGGGTGTACCTCAGAGGTAAAAATGCCCCTGGGTTCAATCTCCAGTAAAACACACACACACACACACACACACACACACACACAGAGCAAGGAGAATATGCCTCACAACTTTATAAACTACATTTAAGCCGGGTGTGGTGGTACACGCTTGTAATTCCAGTACTTGGGAGGCTGAGATGGGAGGATCTGGGTTCATGGCCAGCCTCTGCAACTTAGAGAGACCCTGTTTTATTTATTTATTTATTTATTATTATTTATTTATTTATTTATTTATTTGCGGTACCAGGGATTGAATCCAGGGGCGTTCTACCTCTGCGTTACACCCCCGGCCCTATTTTTTTATACTTTATTTTGAAACCGGGTCTCACGAAGTTATGGAGGGCCTCTAAGTAGAGAGAGGGGGGGGAGGGAGGGATGGAGGGAGGGAGGGAGAGTGAGCAAGCGCACGCGCTGAGGCTGGCCATGAACCCAGATCCTCCAGGAGAGACCCTGTTTTAAAATAAAGAATAAAAAATAGGGCTGAGGTTGTAGCTCAGAGGTAGAATGCCCCTGGGTTCAATCCCCAGTACCACAAAAATAAATAAACTACATTTAAAGTAGAAATGTCTTGTGGGCCCATTTAGCTTTGTGAAAACAGATCTTTTAATTTCATCCCAACAGTTAGGTTGTATTCCTGTTTAAGATTATACATAAGACCAACAACTAAAGAAATTCTCATTAAGTCTCCATGACATATTGAATGGGTGATATGTTAAATATCTTATGCATGTTAAATTTAAAGATGTAAATAGCAGAGCCAGGTGTGGTGGCGGACGCTTGTAATCCCAGTACTTGGGAGGCTGAGACTGGAGGATCCAGGTTCGTGGCCAGCCTCAGCTACTTAGTGAGGTCCTCCACAACTTAGCGAGACCCTGTTTCCAAATAAGGAAATAAAATAGGGGGGTGGAGCTCAGAGGTAGAATGCCCGTGGGTTCAATACCCAGTGCCAAAAAAAGATATAAATAGCATTAATACCTCCTAAGTACAAATTTGAATGCCTTTCCATTAACTATTCTACAAAATTTAAAGTGAGATTGTTTTGAAATTTTACACATGTGAAATACTGTAAACAATTTATCATGTCTTATTTTGACAGGTGTCTAACTTTATCACCTGAAAACAGGAACTATGTTAGCCATTCAGATAAGAAAGTAAATGCTGGTTCTAAGAAATGTATCTTTTCAGTCCCTTAGCATTTTATATATTGTGTATTTGCTTTAGTCATGACCACTAGTCCCTAGTGTAACTCATTACTTTCCAATTCAAGTGACACTAATTCCTTAAACTGTAATTTAGCCCCCATCTTAATATCAAGCACTTTTTCCACTGTTATTTGACTCTGGTTAGTCTAACATCTGCTAAGGAGTTCCCATGAGTTCTTGGGTTACTTACTAGTTTCAACTGACTCCTGGAAACACTGAATGGATACTTTGGTGTCTTTATCTTAGTAATATTCAAATCTAGGTAAATTTGAGAAGGCAGAATTAAATTTAAAAATGCTCAAGAAAGCTAGGAGTTTTCAAATTACTTTTAAAAATAACAGAAACTGAAGTATTTAATACATTTAGGTTAGTGCAATAGCAAATTGCAGGAGGCCCGGCCATATGATCAAGGACTACCTTCGGTCAATTTGAGACTTCGGAAACTAATCTCTTCTAAAGTGAGATCTTAAGTAAGTCACACTAATACCAAGTTGCACTTAAAGACTCTATTATATTTCGAAGTCAGGGCAAGGGATAAACACTTTCAACAAAGGACCAATAAAAGGATGATAGAATGAGTTTATCACCTTGTTAAAAGTTACTCTAAAGCCACTACTCACTTGATTCTGCCAGTACTAAATTTGTCAAACATTTATGTAATGCTGTCTAGTCAATTAAACACTCATGCCGCTGGGCGTGGTAGTGCGTGCTTGTAATCCCATGCTTGGGAGGCTGAAATAGGAGGATCGCAGGTTCACAGCCAGCCTCAGCAACCTCGTGAGGCCCTCTGCAACTGAGACCCTGTTTCAAAAAATAAATAAAATAAAATAGGGCTGGGGGTGTAGCTTGGAGGTAGAATGCCCAAGTTCAATCCTCAGTAACACACACACACACATACACACACACACACACACACATACACACACACACTCATGCAAACTTCCCACCAGCATGACATCAGTACTGATAAACCTGAGTTATTTTCAGTCTTTCAATGTGTAAAGAGTAAGCTTTCAATTTTTAAAAAACTTTAGCCGGCTATGGTGGTACATGCTTGTAATCTCAGTACTTTGGAGGGTGAGACGGGAGAATCACAGGTTTGCAGCCAGCCTCGGCAGTTTAGTGAGGCCCTCTGCAACTTAGTGAAACCCTGTTTCAAAACAGAAAATAAAATAAGGCTGGGGGTGTAGCTTAGAGGTAGAATGCCCCTGGGTTCAATCTCTAGTACCAAAAAAAAAGATTTTTTTTGAAGCAACTTCACAATTGGCCATTTAATCTTCCTCCCCTGACCCAAGTGAGACTTACAGAAAAAGAAAAATAATTATTTGTGTGTGTGAGAGGGTCCATTACCAAAACCCCAAATTATTACTTTTCCAAAAATTAATCTCTTCATGACACAAAAGGGTCCAATACTAAGCTAAAATATAGTGTTTATAATTCACTATATTTTTATGAACATCATGAGGCAAATCTTTATCACTTGGAAAAGATATCAAAATGTGCAGTGAGCCAGGCATGGTGGCACATGCCTATAATTCCAGTACTTGGGAGGCTGAAACAGGAGGACAGCAGGTTCGAGGACAGCCTCAGCAATTTAGTGAGATTTCTAGCAACCTAGAGAGACCCTGTTTCAAAACAAAAAAAAAATAAAAAGGGCTGGGGGTATATATCGGAGGTAAAATGCCCCTGGGTTCAATCCCCAATACCACCAGAAAAAAGTGCAGTGAGAACATTAATAGGTTAAAACTATTCATTTTCCAATCAATTTTACTGAGTTTCTCCTAAGATCCCTTCAAAGAGAATAAATCAGAACAAAGCAGAAGTTATCATTCCACTAAAAAATAAAAATCAACCTCCTTCATCCAAGAGTGTAGGTCTCCAAAGGGTTGGAATATTCCTATTTACAACAATCTCAAACCAGATATATAGGGAAATGGTCAAGCTGTTTATTAACAAGATATAGTACTATCTTGTTTGCCTATTTAAAAAGAAACCTAATGAGTTGAGGCAGGTATTACAAAAGTATTATGATTTTCAAATCCAAAAAAAAAATCTCTATATCATCCCCTACCTCTCAAGTAATTTCAACTGCTGGAAATATGTTCTTACAGAGTTTGCCATAAGCTCCAAAGATGAGCTGTTTTACTAGAAAATTAAAGTTGAAACAAGTTTGACTAGATTTGGACTCAGTATTAAGTCACTTTAAAGCCTACTTGGCTGGCTCTTATTTCAGGCGCCTGTATGTCACAAAATACTACTTGCTTCCCTACCACCTTTGGCTATTATGAGAAGGCAACTTCTGCCCCCACTTTTGTTACTCTAGAGAAAAATCATTTTTATACTTAACCCCAGAATACAGCTTGTATTTTCCTGGAATATTCAGGTGGATTTTCACTTGAAAACTTAAGCCAGGTCTTGGGAGCTTGTGTATACTAGAAGACCTCAGTCAGGTTTCTGAATTAAAGAAGGGGAAGAAAAGTTTACCCAGATTCTTCTCCCCTTAAGTTGTCGGTAATTCAAGGCAGGAACTTCATCTGAGAACTAGAGAAGATTGGATTAGATAAATTTCACATCACACTAATATCTTAAAGACCAACATGGGAAGGGAGGAAAATTGAAAACTCTGAGACAGCGATTTTTAAATCAATTTCAGCTTTACTTTAAATTTGCATTTATGCATGTTTGCAAAAAATATACCTGTCCTTAAAAGTTACTGCAATGTTTACTTTCATCTTAAAGTAGTACATAAAAATAATTCAAGCATCTATATATTTTGTTACCCAGCTTCCACAGGACAGGTGTGCAAATGCTAGGTTTCCCATCTCAAACAAATCTCTATGCACAAACTAAGTTAACCAAAAAATTCTCAAATAAGCAATGACACAAAATGCATTAAAGAGAAACCTCAAATAATGTGTTTTTTCAAAATCAAACTTTAGAACTAACATTTTATTAATTAAACTATGTTGCTGTACCTTTCCTTTCATATGCATATACCAGGTTAAAGACTTCCAATAATAGATTTCTTACTTGGCACAAGGACATTTCAAAGAAGAAACCAAAACAAAAGAGGGGGAAAAAAAGAGAAAGGAAAAGATTTACGCTGATTCAAGTGCCAGTCTTAGTCCACTTCCTCGATGGTGGGTCCACCGGAGGCTCCCGAACCGCAGCCGCCAGGACCGCCTTGGTAAAGTTTGCTGATGATGGGGTTGCACACTCTTTCGAGCTCTTTCTGCTTGTGTTCATACTCGTCTTTCTCTGCCATCTGGTGTCGGTCGAGCCAGTTGATCACTTCCTGACACTTGTCGAGGATCTTGTTTTTGTCCTGCTCGCTAATCTTGCCCCTCAGTTTCTCATCTTCTACGGTTTGCTTGATGTTGTAGGTATAGGACTCCACAGCATTTTTGGCCGCGACCCGGTCGCGATTAGCCTCATCTTCCGACTTGTACCGCTCCGCCTCCTGCACCATCCGGTCGATGTCGTCCTTGCTCAGACGACCCTTGTCGTTAGTAATGGTGATTTTGTTTTCCTTACCGGTGCTCTTGTCAGCGGCGGTGACGTTGAGGATGCCGTTGGCATCGATGTCGAAGGTGACTTCGATTTGAGGGACCCCGCGGGGTGCCGGGGGAATCCCGGTCAGATCGAACTTGCCCAGCAGGTTATTGTCCTTGGTCATGGCCCGTTCGCCCTCATACACCTGCACCAGCACGCTGCTCTGGTTGTCTGAGTAAGTAGTGAAGGTCTGCGTCTGCTTGGTGGGGATCGTGGTGTTCCTCTTGATGAGTGGGGTCATGACGCCGCCAGCCGTCTCGATGCCCAGCGACAGCGGAGTCACGTCGAGTAGCAGCAGGTCCTGCACGTTCTCCGACTTGTCCCCTATGAGGATGGCCGCCTGCACTGCGGCGCCGTAGGCCACCGCCTCGTCGGGGTTGATGCTCTTGTTCAGCTCCTTGCCGTTGAAGAAATCTTGCAGCAGCTTCTGGATCTTGGGGATGCGAGTGGAGCCGCCCACCAGCACGATCTCCTGGATCTGCCCCTTGTCGAGCTTGGCGTCCCGCAGCGCCTTCTCCACCGGCTCCAGGGTCCCGCGGAAGAGGTCGGCATTGAGCTCCTCGAAGCGGGCGCGGGTGATGGACGTGTAGAAATCCACACCCTCGTACAACGAGTCGATCTCGATGCTCGCCTGCGTGGACGAGCTCAGGGTGCGCTTGGCGCGCTCGCAGGCGGTGCGCAGCCGCCGCACTGCGCGCTTGTTGGGCCCAATGTCCTTCTTGTGCTTGCGCTTGAACTCCTCCGCCAGGTGGCTGACCATGCGGTTGTCGAAATCCTCGCCGCCCAGGTGGGTGTCGCCGGCTGTGGACTTCACCTCGAAGATGCCGTCCTCGATGGTCAGGATGGACACGTCGAAGGTGCCGCCACCCAGGTCAAAGATGAGCACGTTCTTCTCGCCGCCCGCGCACCCCTTCTTGTCCAGGCCGTAGGCGATGGCTGCCGCTGTGGGCTCGTTGATGATGCGCAGGACGTTGAGGCCTGTGATGGTGCCCGCGTCCTTGGTGGCCTGGCGCTGCGAGTCGTTGAAATAGGCCGGGACCGTGATGACCGCGCTCTGCACCTTGCCCCCCAGGTAAGCTTCGGCGATCTCCTTCATCTTAGTGAGGACCATGGAGGAGATCTCCTCCGGGAAGAAGGTCTTCGTCTCCCCCTTGTATTCAACCTGCACTTTGGGTTTGCCCCCCTCGCTCACCACCCGGAACGGCCAGTGTTTCATGTCCGACTGCACCGTCGCGTCCTCGAACTTCCGTCCGATCAGCCTCTTGGCGTCGAAGATGGTGTTCGTGGGGTTCATGGCCACTTGGTTTTTGGCGGCGTCGCCGATGAGGCGCTCGGTGTCGGTGAAGGCCACGTAGCTGGGGGTGGTGCGGTTGCCCTGGTCGTTGGCGATGATTTCCACCTTGCCATGTTGGAAGACCCCCACGCACGAGTAGGTGGTGCCTAGGTCGATGCCGATAGCCGGGCCGCGGGCAGACATCCTGACTGGAAGACGGGCAAGTGACGTTAAGCCGAGAAAACTGGGCAGAGGTGATCCGGGGCGTCTACTAACGGTCGCCTCGCACCACTCCCCGCGAGCGCAACTAGCGTCTCCCGGCTCCCCCTGCTCAGCTCCCCGCTCTTATAGCCGCCTCCTGGAAACTCCCGGAGCCAATCCGCTCCTGGGACCGCCCGCACAAACTCTTCCAGCCCCGCCACAGGCCTGCCTGAGTCGGAGTGACCGGCCAGAAGCCCAACAGATAATCTAGTTGGGTGAGGGGCGGGACGCTGATCCGCGCGAGGCGAGCGAGGGGCGGCCGTTATGCAAATGATCCTCCCAGCACCGCCCACAGCTGGGGGGCGTTAGGCTCGCGCCCCCTCACCCGGACCAGGTGTACGCGCTTTTTCGCGAGCTTTGACTTTTCTAAAGCTGGATTCGTCGACGTCCATCGGATTGGCAGGGCGAGAGGCCAATGAGCAGCGCGGACTCCTGTGGGGCGGGGCAGGGAGGGTTGGGCGTGGCGCGCGGAGGAGGCACCGAAGGGGAGCTGGTGTGGGGAATTCACCTAGACTGCTCGCTCAGTTCCTAAGGCCTTCAGTACAGTTCCGTGCTAGGTGTCCCAACTAACCTAGCACGCAGAAGGGGAATTCTTTCTGAGTTGATTGCACCTAATAAATAAGGCCGGCGCATGCGGTCCAAGCGGAGGGGACCCGGTCCCGGCGTGGCCAGGGCGTGGGGCGGCTCCCCTGGGCGGAGACAATAAGTGAAAATGGAGTTCCTGGGGCTGGCGGCCTCCGCAGCAGGACGTTGCGGGCTCGGGAGCGTCCCCGCGGGCGTGGGCGCCGGGGGCGGCGGCGTGGCGCCGGGAGGACGAGCCGGGAGCCGCCCAGCGCTGTCCCGCGCTGCGCGGGCGGGAGGCGGAGCGGCCGCCGCTGGCCTCCGGGATCCCGCGGTGCAACTCTCCGCCTCGCTCGTCCCTTTCCCGGCTTGTCCCCCCGCTTTAAACTTCCTAGTTTCGTCTCCGTTCTCGCTAGTGCTTTCCTTAATTGCGGTTTCAAGTGCTTTATCCGCCGCTGGGAGTTCTCGACGGGAAAAATCAACAAACTAATCAAAACTCACACGTTGCAGCACCACAAAACCCTCCAGTCTCACTCCCCGCAGGATCCATCTCCAGCCCATGTTCATGACTGAGATCAACTGAATGAGATTATTTTCTTTACCTATAACGACGTTATTTATGGTAGAAACATATACTCTTAGGGAAGGTAGATGGAAAAAATGCACAATTCACTCTGCACGTCTAAGACAACAGATGGTGGGAAACGTGCCCACGTTTTCTCCACACACAGGCCTTCAAATGCCAAACCATGTGCGACGTCTTCAATACGGCACCAGCGCCTCAGTTCCCTGCCTGTGGAGCAGAGGCGCTCGAGGAAAAGGGAGTGCAAGACCAAGATGTGGTCCAAGAGCTGTTTGTCTTGCTTGAGAGACTGAACCCTGGCGTTCTCCACTCTAGAGAAGCTGCAGTTAAGCCTTGTGGCGAAACAGAGTGGGCGCACTGTCTCACCCATGACACCGAAAATTGGGGAGCGGATTCCTAAAAGACCCAAACAGGAATCTTCATCTGAAGCAGTCAGTTATCCATGTGTTTTTGCCAAACACATGTGTTTTTCCTCAGATCAAGAGGAAAGAGAAATTCTACCCAAGAACCACTGAATTTGGAGCATCTACGTCTTGAGAAACAAAAGAAGAGAATGACTGGCTGTTTGCACTAAAACTTCAGAAACAGATGGATAAAGAACTGGCAGTCCAACCAGCAAAAAGTTTCACCAGATGAGTATACACTGCCTTCTACAACCTCACTTTCAACTAACATGTTACATTACATGAACAGAAGAATTCCAAAGATAAGGTCAAGAGGAAAACTGATAGGAAGCATTAGAGAGATGAAAATGAGCAACCTTCTTTTAAGGTCTGGCTTAGTGTTGGCCTGGAAACTGCAATCCTCCTGTCTCAGTCTCCCTCCCAAGTATCAAGAATAAAGGCCTGTGACTCTGCACCTGGCTATGAAGCCTTCTTTTGTCTCATAGAATGTTATAAATTTGTTGTTAAATCTTTATGAAATCATCATCTGCTCTGTGGGCATACTCATGATCCTTAAAGGACTGTGAAATCAAAGAATGTACAGATGAATTTGTTAAACTCAGTGGTAAAGGTCCCTTTGCTTTCCATTATTAATAGTTGCTCTATCTTATTGTTAATAGCTATGATGAACTAAGTTTGATAATCTGTGGGTATAAAATTGTCTTGGGAAACTACACTTCTTTCAGTCTAGGTCTATGTTCCCCAATTCATGAGTTGCTTGTTACTCAAACTGTTTAAATGTTTTTTTTAAAGGTCTGGGGCTGTAATTCAGTGGGAGAGCACTTGCCTAGCATGTGCAAGACCCTGGATTCCACCCCAGCACCACACACAATGTAGATATACAGCAATTTACTGTAGGAGAGTTGTAGCATAGTGTTTTATGTTGTGGAACCTGAAAAGCCGTATGTTTATTTCATTGTAATATCATTTATATTGATATTGGACTTTTGTTGAAAGAGAGAAATAGAAAGTATACTTTGGTTTTGTCCTGTCTTAGCCTGAAAGATAAATCAGAAGGCAGTGGTTTCATTTTGTGAAATTATTTTCTTAAAATACTTTTATTGGTGCACTGTAATCTCACATCATTATGTAGTTCAAAGTAATAGGGACATACATGCAAACAGTAATTGGTGATCTTCCTCCCAGCTCCCTCCGCCTCCCTCCATTTTGTGAAATTTAATTTAGAGACTATAGATCTTTTGTTTCATTAATATGAACTTTAAGCAAATACCTTCAACAGCATTTCTTCTGACATCTACTCATCTATCCTGTTAATGAAAAAATAGGATAAAATGTCCTAAAGCTAGTTTTAGCTTAAATTTATCAGTGTTTTTATGTCATTAAGGTTTTTTGTCCAAATTTTATAATTGAAATTCTATTAATCTTTGCATACTTGGTGGCATCTATAACAAAGTTGACTAGGTACTTATGGAAAGAATTCTGGTGCTAATTTAAAATTTAGTTTGTTCTTTCTAAAAAAGGGGGGTTGCTCTCTGAGTAATGATTCTGGTGATGTGAAGTATAATCAGAAACTAGCAAAATTGGTCTAAAACAGACTAGAATCTATCTTCTCGTCACATCGATATTTTTTTCTAAGAGCAAATTTCACTCTGTGTTTTAGGGTAGACATTGTTGGGTCTTTTCAAAAGTTCTTTAATTAAATCCTCTTGGAATAGCTAGTGACCAAAAAGAAAATGGCTGGTGACCAAAAATAAGTACATTGCCCATCCTGTGCAATGTACTTAGTAATTATATATTTAACTGTTTATCTGTAAAAAGGTCTTCTTGATTAAAGTTGGCTCTAAGACAAACTTTAATTTCTCTATTAGTATTTCTGCTATTTCTACCATGAATGCCTTTTGGTTAGAAACTAATAAAAGTTTTGTATTGATCAAACAAAACAAAACAAAAAAATTACAATGTTGACAGAATTCTGTAAAAGCAACCCATGATTTAAGCTTCTTTTATTTAGTCATGTATGTAACTCCCAGGTTTAAATTAAAAACGCATTTGCTGCCGGGCATGGTGGCGCACGCTTGTAATCCCAGTACTTTGGGAGGCGGAGACCGGAGGATCCGGGTTCGCGGCCAGCCTCAGCTCTCTCTCTGTCTCTCTCTCTGTCTCTCTCTCTCTATCCTTAGTGAGGCCCTCCGCAACTTTGTGAGACCCGGTTTCAAAATAGAGTATAAAAAATAGGGCCGGGGGCGTAGCGCGGAGGTAGAACGCCCCCGCATTCAATCCCTGGTACCGCAAAAAAAAAACACATTTGCTATTAATTTGTTAATCTCACTGGCTAAATAGTACTGTGTGTGTGTGTGTGTGTGTGTGTGTGTGTGTGCGTGTGTATGTGTGTTACTGAGGATTAAACTCAGGGGCATTCTACCTCTGAGCTACACCACCAGCCCTGTTTTTTATCTTTTATTTTGTTTTTTTATAATTTTTTTATTTTTAATATGCTTGTATTGGTGCATTATAGCCTCACATCATAATGTAAATCATGTTGACAGTGACATACATGCACACAGCATTTGGTGCCCTCCTCCCTCCCCATCCCCCATACAGAGTACTGAGGTTGACATTGGTATTTTCACATACATACACAAAACTGATGGTAGTAATTCCTTCAATGATCCTCACTCTTCCCCCTCCCCTTCCCCTAGACTACCTCCCTGACTCCACTGAGGTTTCTCCTCCACTATCTAGAGTCCCGCTGGTACCCAATTACTCCCTAGCTTCCGCATATTAGAGAAAATATCACTTTCTGGGACTGGCTAATCTCACTTAACATAATGTTCTCCAGGCCCTTCCATTTTCCTGTAAATGGCATAATTTTGTTCTTCTTTATTGCTGAGTAGAATTCCATTGCATGGATATCCCATAATTTTGTAATCCATTCATCTGTTGATGGACACCTAGGTTGGTTCCATAATTTGGCTGTTGTGAATTGTGCTGCTATGAACATGGATATGCATATATTACTGTAGTGCTCTGATTTCAGTCCCTTTGGAAAGATACCCAGGAGTGGTATAGCTGGATTGTATGGTGGTTCCATTCCCAGTTTTCTGAGGAATCTCCACACTGATCTCCATAGCGGCTAAAATAATTTGCAATATATTTTTTATTTTGAATCAAGGTATCGCTAAGTTGCAGAGGGCCTCATGAATTTCCTGAGGCTGGCCATGAACCTGCCATCCTCCTGTCTCAGCCTCCCAAATACTGGGATTGACAAGCGTGTGCCACCATGCCCAGCCCAATAGTACTGGTTTTAACTACAATTCCCATTTTCTTTTCCATAAAAGAAGTTGAAGGGAAAAAAAATTGAAATAGGAAAATGTTTAAAGAAAATGTTAGGAAAACAAGGACAAAAACCATTTCTTTTTCTTTTATTTTTGGTACTGAGGATTGAATCCAGGGGCATTCTACCTCCAAGCTACACCCTAGCCCTTTTTAGGGTCTCCCTAAATTGCTGAGGGTCTCACTAAATTGCTGAGGCTGGCCTTGAACCTTTGATCCTTCTGTGTCAGCCTCCCAAGTACTGGGATTACAGGCGTTTGCCACCACGTCCAGCTTGTACTGATTGTTCTTAAAAATCTCTCTTTTTTTTCTCTTTCACAATTGTGACTCAGAATTAATTAAAAGTGTTAAGATAGTCAGGATGGTGCATGCCTATAATTCCACTACTTGGGAAACTGAGACAGAAGGATTGCAGGTTCAAGGCCAATCCAGGGTAACTTAAGGAGATCCTGTTTCAAAATGAAATAGGACTGGGGAGTATAGCTCAGGGGCAGAACACCCCTGGGTTCAAACCTCAGTGCCACACAAAAAGTGTTAAAATGATCAAATTAGCAAATTTATGATCAAATAATATTCATCCATGCCATCAATTGTGCAGTAAAACGGGTTAAAACCTACCAGTAAGCATATCAAGTAGTGCATTTCTTCTGGATGGCTATGTGACAATATTATTTTCTTTACTTTTTTTTTGTGCTGGGGATTGAATAAAGGGGCATTCTACCTCTGAGCTACACCCCCAGTCCTTTTCATTTTATTTATTTTATTTTATTTTATTTTATTTTATTTTATTTTATTTTATGGTGCTGGGGATTGAACCCCGGAACATTCTACTTCCAAGCTACACCCCCAGCCCTATTTTATTTTTATTTTTATTTTGAAACAGGGTCTCACTAGGTCAATGAGAGTCTCACTACTTGCTGAGACTGTCCTTGAACCTGCAATCCTCCTATCTCAGTCTCCCAAGTACTAGGATTACAGGCGTGTGCCACCATGCCTGGCTTCATTTTATTTTTTATTTTTGGATACTAGGGATTGATCCCAGGGGCATTCTACCTCTGAGCTACACCACCAGCCCTCTTTATTTTTTATTTTTAAAATTTTTTTGTGGTACTGAGGATTGAACCCAGAGGCATTCTACCTTTGAGCTACACCCCCAGCCTGATTTTATCTCTTATTTGGAAACAGGGTCTCACTAGGTTGATGAGAGTCCTTGAACCTGCCATCCTCCTGTCTCAGCCTCCCAACTACTGGGATTACAGGCCTGTGCCACCATACCTGGCTCTTATTTTTTATTTGATACAGGTTCTCACTAAATTGCTGAGGCTGGTTTCAAATCTGTGATCCCCCTCTCTCAGCCTTCCAAGTACTGGGATTATAGGCATACACCACCACACCCAGATTTTTTTTTTACCTTAAATATGATTATACTTTCATTTAATATTACTATTTGTGGGATTCGCCTTAAGGAAATAGAAAATGCAGGTAGTGACTCTCTTTCCCGGACCCCCCCCTTTGGGGGGGGCTGCTTTGCCCTCTATCTTTCCCTAACTTAAAATAAACTTTCATATATCTATACCCCCCAAAAAACACAGGTAGTATTATCTTAGCAACAATAAAAAGGAAATAACTTAAATATCCAACAATAAGAGAATGATTATATAAATTATAGAACATGCAGTTGATGAATTATGCAGCCATAAAAATTGTTGACACGATTTGTTAATGACATAGGAAATTGTTCTTGGTATAAGTGAACAAGAAGATACTAGACTTTTTGCATCTTCTTATCATATATGTAGAATAATTGTTATATATATGTACTTTATATATATATATATACTTTATATATATATATATACTTCATATATATATACTATGAATTGAACCCAGGGGCATTCTGCCTCCAAGTTACACCTCCAGCACCCCCCTTTTTTGAAACAAGATCTCACTAAGTTGCAGAGGGCCTCACTAAATTGCTGAGGCTGGCCATAAACCTGTGATCCTCCTGTCTCAGCCTTCTAAGTACTGGGATTACAGGTGTGTGCCACTTGACCCAGCTAGAATAATTTTATATATCTGAAAAATGCATCAAAATCTAGATGGTAGGATTATCAGTACTTTTTCTAAATTTCCTAATTGTACTTTTACAATTGATTTTTAAAATGACTACTAACAGTTGAGATGAAGTTCACTAGTCCAATTACTTATATAGAAATTAGTACTGATTTTCAACAAGTAAAATCTATTTGCCAGATTATAAATACTAGAGTTATTTCAAAATATTTTTTAAATCCAAAGACTGAAGTTTCCCACAGATTAAATAGTGGGGGAAAAACAAGGGTTTTGTTTTGTTTGGTTTGGTACTGGGGATTGAACACAGGGACATTCTACCTTTGAGCTATACCCCCAACCCTATTTTATTCTTTATTTTGAAACAGGCTCTCGCTAAGTAGCTGAGGCTGGCCACGAACCTGGGATCCTCCTGTCTCAGCCTCCCAAGTACTGGGATTACAAGTGTGCGCCACCACACCCAGCAAAACAAGGGTTTTAACATATGTCAAACACTTTCTAACCCCAGCACTCAGAAGAGTACCTGGAACACAGTAGTAATTTATTAGCTCAGTGTTTTGTTTCTGGTATTGTTGTTGCTGGGGATCAAGCCCAGGGCCCATATGTGCAAAGCACATGCTGTACCACCAAGCTATATCCCCAGCCCTTCCAGTGTTTGTTTGTTTGTTTATTGTGGTACTGAGGATTGAACCTAGAGGCATTGTATCTCCAAGCTATACCCCCAGCCCTTTTTATTTTTTGTTTTGAAATAGGGTCCAGTGTTTATTTTATTTAATTTATTTATTTTTGCGGTACTGGGGATTGAACCCAGGGGCATTCTACCTCCAAGCTACACCCCAGCCCTTTTTTTTATTCTTTATTTTGAAACAGGGTCTCACTAAGTAGTGAGGGCTGGCCGGGAACCTGTGATCCTTCTGTCTCAGCCTCCCAAATACTGAGATTACAAGCATGTGCCACCACACCTGGCCAGTGTTTATTAAAAGTGATCTGAGGCACATTCTTTAATCAAAATCCTGCAAATAATAGCTTCATTTTTTTTCCTAAGAGGAAGATGCTCTGCCTATGTCTTATATTTCTGTACTACCCCTATAAAGACCAAAAGTTGGAGCAAATTTACATCTGAAAATATTTGTACTAGAGATACTAAGATGAGGCCTAAAAGTATGTGCATAGATATTAGACCTGCACGAAGTAGACTAACTGAACATAGTAAATTTTCACAGAATTATTACAAAAGAAAAAACTGTATTTTTCACGAACCCTCTGGATCCCCATACGGGAACAAACTTCATTAAGAATTCTAGATTGTTTTAAGAAGGTAATGTTGGCCTGAAAGGAAGGTAGAATGAGTAACAGCCTAAAATCTGAGGGCTGTTGAGCAAAGTAGACTGCAACTAATGATTTTATTTATTTATGTGTGTGTGTGGTACTGAGGATGGAACTCAGGGCATTCTACCTCTGAGCTACATCCCAAGCCCTATTTTTTATTCTTTATTTTGAAACAGGATCTCACTAAGTAGCTGAGGCTAGCTGCGAACCTGTGATCCTCCTGTCTCAGCCTCCCAAGTACTAGGATTACAAGCATGAGCCATCACGCCCGGCTTCTAATGATTATATTTAAGACCCATATAAATACTGCCATTTTATAATTCTTTGAAAGTACCTTGTCTTAAAATAATTCTTCAATCACCTGTTGGTACAAGAAAAAAATCATCATTTGTTTCTTTTAGTCATAAAAAACTAGATCTTTTAAGTTATAGTTACATTGTAGGTACACAATAAGCAGGGGAAGGAAACTACCATGCCTGATGTTGAAGGCTAAGAGACCTGAACCTGAAAGAAACCTTTTCCAGAAGAGAAGTGAGTCTGTGACAGTAAGCAGACAAACTGTGCCTACTAGAGTTCTGAGGGCCAACCTTAAGGACAGATACTTGTGGAATAGTCTGGAACATGGAAAAAGAGAGGTTCTCCTGTACCTGGAGAATTGAACTCAATACATCATTGTTACATTTTTATTAAAATCTTCAACTGAACTGGGCATGGTGGTGCACGTTTGTAATCACAGTACTTGGGAGGTTGAGACTGGAGGATCGCAGGTTCATGGCCAGCCTCAGCTACTTAGTGAGACCCTCCGCAACTTAGTGAGACCCTGTTTCAAAATAAAGAATAAGGCCGGGCGTAGTGGCACACGCTTGTAATCCCAGTACTTTGGGAGGCGGAGACCGGAGGATCTGGGTTCGAGGCCAGCCTCAGCTTGAGCACGCGCACACGCGCTCTCTCTCCCTGTCTCTCTCTCTCTCTCTGTCTCTCTCTCCCTGTCTCTCTCTCTCTCTCTCTCTCTACTTAGTGAGGCCCTCCGCAACTTCGTGAGACCCGGTCTCAAAATAAAGTATAAAAATAGGGCCGGGGGCGTAGCGCGGAGGTAGAATGCCTCTGCGTTCAATCCCCGGTACCGCAAAAAAATAAATAAATAAATAAATAAATGAATAAATAAAGAATAAAAAATAGGGCTGGGGATGTAGCTTGGAGGTAGAATGCCCCTGGGTTCAATCCCCAGTACCGCAAAAAAAAAAAAAAAAACCCTTCAACTTAAACAAAAGGAATTATTATACTGGTAAAGAGGCTGTTTCTCTCTATAGGAAATTTTATTTGTTATTTTGAGAAAGGAATTAACCCTTTGAAAGAGATAAATAGTATATCGGTGGAGTTTTGTAAATAACATTCTTTTTGTTATAAGGAAACTCAATTAATTTGTTGCCATCTGTGTTTGCCATGAGATAGTATTTTTCCCAGTCATTCTATGTTGAAAGAAATCACGACTTGGCAGTAAGAATTTTAGCTAATTGTCTTTGTGCACTTCTTAAACTATGTAGGGAAACCATAATTAGCTATGTCACTTATTCTATTAATATTAGAAGATGGGAGGAGTTGATAAATTTTCAGACTATTTTTTAAAAGATTCAGGTTGAGCCAAGTGTGGTGGTGCACACTTGTAATCCCAGTACTTGGGAGGCTGAGACATGAGGACTGCAGGTTTTCGGCCAGCCTCAGCTACTTAGTGAGGCCCTCCGCAACTTAGTGAAACCCTGTCTCAAAATAAAGAATAAAAAATAGGGCTGGGGGTGTAGCTTAGGGGTGGAATGCCCTTGGGTTCAATCCCCAGTACCACACACACACACACACAAAAATTCAGGTTGAAAAACATAGTATAAATAAAAGTAATATACAGACAGTTTAACTTCTGAACATAGAAGAGGAAATTTTATTAGGTAAAAGCAATGGATTTAAAATGTAACAAAAGTACTTAATGTAATCCAAAATTCCATTTTATATTACTATACAGAAAATAATGACATTGTATAATGCATTTATGCCATTTGTAATTATAATTAATTACACTTATAGTTAGTACAGTCAAAATTTGAGCCATTTTCTTTAGTAAATCTAATTCAACAAAAATGTAGTCAAATTATTTGTTGTCATTTTTATAATTGATCTGGCACCTTTAAATTGGCAATATTCTTTTATCTTTTCTGTTTCCTATTTATTTTAAAAGCCTGCAGTTCTGTTTCTTCATGTTCCCCAAAGAGATTAGCACTTGTGTTCTTTTAGATCCTAACTCTTCTCTAGACTTGTTTCTCTCTCTCTCTCTCTTCTTTTTTTTTTTTTTTTGTTGTTCTGGGGATTGAACCCAGGGGCATTCTACCTCCGAACTACACCCCCAGTCTTATTTTAATTTTTGTTTTGAAACAGGCTGGCTAGGTTGCTGAGAATCTCGCTACATGCTGAGGCTGTCCTTGAACCTGAGATACTCTTGCCTCAGCCTCCCAAGTACTAGTCACCACACCTGGCTATTTATGTTTCTTAAAGCAGTTTTATATGTGTTTGATCTCATCAGTGGATTTATCTTCTCCCCCCATACACACTATCCTATTGTGATAAGCTTTGTCTGATTTTCAGCTAGTCTAATTACTAGGGTTTTTTAAGTGACTTAAACTTCTGCATATACCATTAAGAATACTTTGAGTTAGAGTTCTTTGTGCAAATCCTTACTGAAACTTTTTTTTTTTTTTTTTGGTACTGGGGATAGAACCCAGGGGCATTCTACCTCTGAGTCACAACCCTAGCTCTTTTTTTGTTTAATTATTATTATTTTATTTTATTTTATTTATTTGTTTATTTATTTTGTGGTACTGGGGATTGAACCCAGAGGCATTCTACCTTCGAGCTACATCCACAGCCCGATTTTATTTCTTATTTGGAATCAGGATCTCGTTAGGTTGATGAGAAACTCACTACTTGCTGAGACTGTCCTTGAAACTGGGATCCTCTTGTCTCAGCCTCCAAAGTACAGGGATTACAGGCATGTGCCACCACGCCCGGCTTATTATTATTATTTTTAATTTTGAAACAGGGTCTCACTAAGTTGCTGAGGTTGACCTCAAACCTGCGATCTTCTTGTCTCAGCCTCCTAAGTACTAGGATTACAGGTGGCACCACCAGGCCCAGCTATTACTAAAACATTTGAAGAAATAAGCATAAAATTAAGCATTTCTAAAAATATATAACATCTTGGTGTTGCACACACACACACACACACAAAAAAAAAACAATAAGGAACTGGTTACACAGTTAACCAAAGGTAAAAATACAAGTATATTCACAATAAGGAAACGCTATGGCTATAATAGTCATATGGTTAAGAAATATGTGTGAACTGCAATGCATTTGTAGCAGGTTAACATCTCAGCAAGTATTTAATTGCTCCATGAAAGATTTTAAAAAATATGTTAACCATCATTTCATTCAATACTTAATTGAATTTTATCTTGAATTTTTAAGCTGAGGAACATGGCATTATACATTAATATTGAGAATAAATGTTTAACAAAAATTAATCCTACCTTATTAGGTTATATCGCTAAGTTTGGAAGAAAACAATGTGTCTGTGATTTGTGAAAATCTACCACTATGAAATAATACTACTCTGCTCTTCAAGTTAACAGACTTAAAAAGGAGCTTCATTAATATTAATAATCCAGTATGTGACTGATATATAGAGAGAAAGGAAGGGGCAAGTGTTATATTACAGTGAGTAATAACTAGATTATCTTAAGATATTGGCCTTAAAATTTCTTTTTCTGTACCCACTTCCTTTTACTTAACACTCTAAACTACCTGTTTTCGGGTGAATTTTTTTAAAATTGCTTAACTACATTTCATAATATATAAGCTATAATTCTGGTTAAGTTTAGAATTATATATGTGTATATAGAGATATGTGATTATCTCTTTATATTTACAGTAGCCCAGCAAGCCCTTTTATTTTAGAAGGGACCATTGAAGATAATTAGCATATAAAGTTTCATTTTAGTGCAGCTTTAACCACTGATGTCATATGAATTTTACAGATACTTTCCTTTAGCATATTTTCCAGAAATACTGGGAAAGTCACCATGAATCAATTTTGTTATAACAAAGTGATTCCAAAGTGATCTTTACTGAGTTTTCTTGAATCTTTGCGACTGGAACTTTTGGGGTTGATGGAGTTTGTCAGGAAGACAGAAAAGATGGTGTCACTTCAGATCTTATATTCCTGGGTCTGCACTTAAAGATTATCTGTTGAAGATTGATTCTTCCCCATGTCCTCTCCAAATTCAGATCTGTCACTTCTCCAGAGGTTTAGAAGGCCCTATTTCACCACTGCCACACAGAAAAAGACACAACTCAAGAAAAATAATATTACAAGTTCACTGCTCTATAAGATACAACATCATTCTTAGGTCAGATTTTCTTAGCTTTTGGCACCAGGCCAGCATACTGTTAAAAGAACAGAGAATAGGAATAAAAGAATAGCTCCTAGAATTTACATTTACTCAATTATTTCTCAAATGCAACTCATTGTACATTTCAAATATTCTTATTACTAATATAATTCTTCAGTGATAGGGGCACCTTTTAATTTTGTTCTTGCATGCATGGTCTGAGCTAGAATGGTTGGGCACATAAATATGTAACATAAAAAAAAAGATAGAAGGTCAGACAAGTAGAGTAGGGAGGAAGGAAGAAGGGGAGTTTTCCTACAAATAAAAATTTACAATGTATTTAATACAAATTTCTGATTGAAACAGATGTGACAAATTTAAGTTCATGTTCTATTTACTGTCTTCAGCCATCAAGCTAACACTATATTCTTCAAGTATTGTTATATACTCTGCAAATGAAAATGGAGTATATACTTATGCAGAGAGAAAAGTTTTCCTTAAAACCCCTAGTTCTATCTATAACCCTCCTAACCTGCCCCAGCAATTGAGTAAATTTTATTTTTGCAGCAATGCTTTACCTTAATAATAATTATCCTTAATTTTGAAAAAAAATAAGTCTCTTAAATTTTTTTCACATTATGGAACATAAACATTTGAAAGAAAAGGAGATTTTCATAATCTGGGTGCTTAGAATTGTTTCATCAAAAACTGAGCTCAGCTGATTTGATTGGTATCAGCTGTCAGCTTAAGTATAACAATAACAATATCTTTTAAAATAAAGCACAGGTGGGGGCTTAATAGGCTGTATGCTTAGGTTTGTTCCTTTCTCAAATAGAGAACTAGAGGATTGCACAAAATTCTCAGTAAAATTATTAATATTCCTGGCTCTGAAATGAAATCATGTCTTTTAAATTTTTATCATTTGTTGGCCCTAAACTTTCCTATCATTTTTCTTACCAAGTACACTGATGATTAGTACATTCACACATTCAATTCAGAGAGTATTGAATTGTAATCTTCATATCTTTTATCAGTCGATCAATATCGAAAAGGATATTGAGACTGTAATGGTTTCCTGCCCCTACTGTGTGGATTTGGATGGACAGAACAATTCTGCCCTTACTGATAGACCTCAATGATTTGGTTCTCCTGAACATAATAAGGGAACAACTTAAATAGGATTTAAACTTAATGCTAAGTTCAACAAAGTGTGTGCATATAAATATGTAAGTAGTATAAAACTGACACAGAATTAGTATGAACCTACAACCTACAAGCTGTTACTGTTATTTGGTTAGTTTATATTTACCAATGGTCAGTTACAGACATTCTAAATCTTGCCCTTTTGCCCGAGTATAAACATGTAACCTGCTAAATTTCACCTGGTTTTAGTGAGACTAAACCCATTTTTATCAAGTAATATGTCCTAGAATTTGACAGAAAGCAGTGAAAAATGGGCCACATAAATGATTAATAGTCATCATTCACAGAACCTTCTCCATTTCAATCTTCTTACTTGAAAAATAACATGTGGAGCTGGGTGTGATGGTGCATGCTTGTAATCCCAGTACTTGGGAGGCTGCGACAGGAGGATTTGGGTTCGTGGCCAGTCTCAGCTACTTAGTGAGGACCTCCGCAACTTAGTGAGACCCTGTTTCAAAATAAAGAATAAAAAATAGGGCCAGGGGTATAGCTCAGAGGTAAAATGCCCCTGAGTTCAATCCCCAGTACAGCAAAAAAAGAAAAATAACATTTGGAGCCGGGCATGGTGGCTTGGGAGGCTGAGACAGGAGGATTGCAAGTTCAAGGACAGCCTCAGCAGTAGTGAGAGGTTCATCAACTTAGCAAGACCCTATTTCAAAATAAAAATAAAATTAGGCTCATATTAGATTGGAGGAGATTGTTTCACTTAAACCATTAAATAACTGTTCTTTTTTTTTTTTTCTTGTGTTACTGCAGATTGAACCCAGGGGCATTTTGTCTTTGAGCTATAGCCCTAGCAACCCTCCTCCTCCCCCTCCTTTTTAAAAAAAAAATTTTTTTTGTTTTGAAACAGGGTCTTGCTAGGTTGCTGTGTCTCACTACATTGCTGAGGCTGTCCTCAAATCTGCAATCCTTCTGTCTCAGCCCCCCAAGTCATGGTTACAGGTGTGTGCCACCATGCCTGACATAACTGCTCTTTTTTTTCCTGAAACTAACTTTTCTTTCTTCCTTTTGCACTGGGGATGAAACCCAGGAACATTCTGCCTCCAGCCCTTTTTATTTTGTATTTTGAAACAGAGTTTCACAAAGTTGCTGAGGCTGGCCTCAGATCTGTGATCCTCCTGTTTCAGCCTCCCAGGTACTGGGATTATAGGCATATACCACCATGCCCAGCTGGAAACATTTATTTTCAAATGATCTGAGTTTTTCAACTCATCAGTCTCAGAGCCAACAAAAGGAAATGGAGATTGGTGGAAGACATTAAAACATGAAGGACAAGAATAGGGAAAATAAAGGGGTGGGGGGGTCAACTTCCACATAAAAATGTGGAAGTTGAATTCAAATTAATTTGTGTGTGTGTGTGTGTGTGTGTGTGTGTGTGTGTTGCTGGGGATTGAACCCAGGGGCATTCTACCTCTGAGCTATACCCCCAGCCCTATTTTATTTTTATTTTGAAACAGGGTCTCAATAGATTGATGAGAGTCTCACTAATTACTGAGGCTGTCCTCGAACCTGCGATCCTCCTGTCTCAGCCTCCTAAGTACTGGGATTATAGGTGTGCATCATCACACCCAGCTTCAAAGTAATTTTTGAGTACTACTATGGGCACCCCAAATGGCTGACAATACCATTAAGTGTTTTAAGTTTTAATGAAGGAAAATAAAAACATATATCAGCATTTAATATTTATTTCTGAAACAACATTCTGAATGACCACTCAAAAAGTTTTGTTTTCCATTCTTATATTTTCACATTACTCAGAACGTTCATTGGGTAGCATTACCAGCCACCTGACCAGGCACTGCAGGTGACAGAAGAACAAGGAGCACAGCCTTAGAGGGCCTTTATCACACGTGCTCTACGCTGAAAAGGCCCATCTTTATCCTTCTCGGTAGGTGGAGCAGGTAGCTTGAAAGTTAAGTACAGGAATGTAGGCTAAGTCAGAGACCTAGGTTCAAATTGTAGGTGGTGCACACCTGTAACCCCAGATACTCAGGAGCCTAATGTATAATTTCTACATGATTTTAGGAAAAATACTCAATTCTTCTGAACCTCAGTTGCCCCCATCTGGAAAATTGGTATGATACTTACCTCAAAGATTGGGAGAATTAATTATGTATGTCAAGCATTCAAGCATACAGAGTACTCAATAAATGGATGCTGGGATTACTGCGAGCCCTACTATGCATTGATGATAGGTTTCTAAATCTGATATAGCTTCAGGTTCTTAACACCAAACACAACTCCACTTGCTTTAGTTTCTTAGCATCCATCCTATCACCCCCAGTTTACTCAGGTATCAAGGTAGAAAGGATCCTACAAAGACATGCTCTCCCAAAGACTTTTGGTACCTGCAATCCTAGAAATTGTTGATGCTAGGATATCTTCAGAGCATTGGCATTTTTTTTTTTTTTGCGGTACTGGGGATTGAACCCAGGGGCATTCTACCTCCAAGCTACACCCCAGCCCTATTTTTTATTCTTTATTTTGAAACAGGGTCTCACTAAGTTGTGGAGGGCCTCACTAAATAGCTGAGGCTGGCTGCAAATCCGGATGGCTGTCTCAGCCTCCCAAGTACTGGGATTACAAGCATGCGCCACCACGCTTGGCAGAGCATTGGCATTTTATCACTGGGTAGCATTTGTTACAATGTAGAAGAGGATGGTGAGGAAAGTTGAATTGATCAAAATAGACTAGTGGCAAAAATAAAGATTTAAAATTTTAATTCATGATAAAGTTCAGTTAAAAAATCATACCAAATTTCTTTATTCTCAACTATGTGTGCAAATACATATTCAGGTTTTTTCTTTTGGTACCATTTTAGCTTTCTGTTAACAACAATGATAAGTTTTATACTTAATCTAAATATTACAACTGTTATATTGGCTCTTTGGGAGATTTCCCAGCAATGTATTAAATATAAATGATTTTTAGTGATATAGAGAAATAAGTATTGTTTAACCAGTGAGAAAGTTGCCAACTACCACCAGCTTCTTCCCAATTTTTTAGAATATAAAAGTATCTCCAGTATAAGGCATATCCTTGGCATATTCATAACCATTGTTCCATTTGGCATTCTAATTATAAGTGGATTATTTTAATCCCTGTTCATCTCACTATGATTTTCAAATCTGTTTTACTTCAATTTTTATATCCTGTTCATATTTTTGCTCTTAACTATACTAAAACATATTTCATGCCTATTATTTTCCTTTTAATTAGTGTTTGACTATTCTAGCAAACTGTCCTTACTTTTCTTTTTTTTATAACTTGCCCCTCTGGAATCCTTCCTTTTAATTTAATTTTTGTTCATAGTCAAACTATTAATTACTTTGTAGTAATTAAAGACTTGCCACACACCACTTTACTCATATGGGTCATTTCTCTGACTATTCTCACTTTAAAAATTCTACACTTTAACAATATGGAAGATTAAGACAAATTTCTGAGTCTGAATTTAACTGCTGTCTTGGCTGTGCTTTATTAATCTCTGGAGTTCTTAGTCCTATTTACTACAAATCAGAACACCCAAATTGCACTGGTGGAAGCTTGTTAGGAACTGACTCTATTCCTCTATGATTTCTTGCTGTTTTGAGCAAAAAGGAAGGCTGGAGGGTAGAGCCCTTGCCTAGCATGTCAAGGCACTGAGTTCAATTCCCAGTATGGCAAAAAATCTAGTCAAACTGGCTCATTATGCAAAAAGAAATCTAAAAAAATTAGTGGGGCAGGGTGGTTGGTACACACCTGTAATCCCAGCTACTCAGGAGGCTAAGGCAGGAGGATTCCAAGTTTGAGGCCAGCCTGGGTAACTTAGCAAGACCTTGTCTCAAAATAAGAAATAAAAAAGAGCTGGGATGTAGCTCAGTGCTAAAGTGCCCCTAGGTTCAACCCCAGTACTGGGGGGGGGGGAGAGAAATTCCCCAAAATCCCTAAATGGGTTGTGGTTAGAACAAAAGGGCCTTTAAAGCAAAATCATGTCACTGTTTGTGAAACAGAAAGAGGATTGTAATTCCAGTACTTGGGAGGCTGAGACAGAAGGATTGCAGGTTCGCAACCAGCCTCAACAACTTAGGCCATCTGCAACTTAGTGAGACCCGGTTTCCAAAAAAATAAATAAATAAAAATAGGGCTGGGGTGTAGCTCGGAGGTAGAATGCCCCTGGGTTCCATCCCCAGCACAACCAAAATAAGAAAAAGAAAAGAAAGGGGAACATTCTTTCACTCCATGTATTCCTTTTTAGATTTGGAGCCTAAAAACCTAAGTTATAAATAGAGGAGCATCAGGAAAGGAAGGAACAGCAAAGGAGCTAGGGCTTCATAGCTATGCCCAGGAAAGAAGGAAGGTGACAGGAAACTGGGTTGGAGAAAGGTGTTGGCTGTTTTTCATTTCTCCTAATTTTAAAAGTCAAGTAGTCTTTAAATGAAGTCTACCTCAATGAGGAAAATTATACATTGCACTCAGAGAAGCCTGTATACCCTGTAGCTAATTCCACAACAAAAAGGTGTGTTCTGTCACATGAAAGGAGAAAACATCATGAGGGTGTGGCTTTGTGAAACTATAAACATCTCCTTCATGTAAAATTAGAGATAATGTTGATATATTTGCTTGCTAATTGTTGGCTGTAAGTATATGTCAAAACACCAAATTAAACTCTCCTTCCTAATGGAATAGATAATCCTTTCTTCAAAGAGTGGTAGTATTTAGAAAAAGCTTGGTGAGATTGGAAATAAGTGATCCCAAAGATAATTATATCCACTAAGGTACGAAAGAGTTTGGAAATTTGTTTTATCTTCTTTTTCTTCATCTCCCTTTTTTTGGTACTGGGGATTGAGCATGGTGGGGTTCTACCTCTGAGCTACACCTCCAGCCCTTTATTGTTTTTTATTTTTAAGTAGGGTCTTGCTAAGTTGCCAACGATGGTCTTGAACCTGGGATCCTCCTGTCTCAGCCTTCCAAGTACCAACAGGCCTGGCTTGTCTTATTTCTGTTGACTACTCTCTGATGGTCTCTGGGTTTGTTAGAGAACTTTTATCAGGTTCCTAGCAGTAATATATACATGCTTCCTATATTCATTTTAAGTTGCATTTCAGATTTAAGTACTTGATAAACTATTATAACCAAGACTGAGATGAATCATTTTCTGGCTTTCTCTACTAACTATGTGCATTAAAAAATTCCTGATTTCTCATTTACCTTTTTGTGTCTCTGTACTTTCCATTATTTGTTTTAATTCTGCACTGGCTCCTAATTCCAATGTATCCACACAATTCTCTGTGCTCACACTGTGTTCTCATGTTTTCAACTAAATCTATACTAGCAAGTATGTCTCTCAATTCTCTTGGCAACTTGGTCTTATGCAAATTGTATTCAAAATATAATTTGCATATCTTAAAATCTGATGTGAACAAAAGAGCAATGGTATTAAATTACTGTTCATAATCACAAAATATTTTTAAATATAGAGGTTAATTAAAATCTCTTTCATTATGAGAAGGGTATTACATTACAAGTAATTCACATTAAAAGGCATTCTATTCAGTAGATGTGTTTATTGGTGGGTCAGTTTTGCCAGTGTTTTAATTCACATGTAATTGGTGTAGACCCTATGTTGATAACAACTAACAATAATACTACTTTAATTGAAAAATGATAAATTATTTCCATTTATATACTGTGATTATTTTATAGTCCTCAAATTTTATATCCCTTACAGAAAATAATAATAAAGCATGGTGATAAACTGTAATTTGCCACAATACATTTTCTCCAAATGTTAGTATAAAACACAACACATTTTTTGTGCACTCTACTTTTATAGAACAACCAGATTTATAATTGATTTCTTTATTTTATTAGATTTATCAATATACATGGCAGCTTTCTCAAATCTTAAAGTTCCAAAAGTATGTAATTTTAAAGGTAAAAAATCACTTTCCTTTAGATGTCATACTCCTAGAGAAATATTAAAGTCTATTTATAAACAAAAATAATTGGTAAACACGTTTTAGAAATCAGAATATTTTAAATTAAAATATTTTAAATGAATACAAGATGTCTTTTTAATTAACTATCATAGTTAAATTTAATATCATAAAACAAAATGGCTTATCCCCACTAATTTCTCAAGTGAGGGAAAGTCATTGGGATTTACACTTAATATAAGTTTTAAATGTGATTATTAAATGATAATATTTTATCAATTATAGGAAATGTTCATTTATAGGAATTTCCTCAGGTCCATCAATCTTTTTAGGCCAAGTTTGAGCCCATGTCAACCTTAAAGGTTAGATTCAGTGCACCTAACTTGCCTAATAAGCTTGTCAATTTAAGAACATAAATTTCATTGATAATAAGGGAGAATAAACAGTAGCTAACTCACTGTTCAACTGATACACACACACACAAAAAAAAACCCCAAAACTAAAAATGAATGGGATAGTTTCGAATAATTCTTTTTTAAAAATTTAAAAATTAAAACAGGAATGGCCAATGATGTTGGGCTTAAAGTTTCACAGGATAACCTTAAAAAAAAAAACCCACATAAAAATAGTGAAGTCATTACCTTATTGATAAAAAACTAAATTTTAATAGTCATCGAAGGGGTAACAGCCACTTATCGTCTACATTTAAAAGTAATTTTAATCAAAGCTAAGAAAACTAGGAACAAAGAATGCTATTAAGAAACAATAAAAAAAGATAAACATTTAACGCCTAAAATGTAGATACTTAAAATCCTAAACAAAAATATTAAAGGTAAGAAGGCCTTGAATTTTTTTCCATCAATTCATCTTATAAAATCAATTTCTAAATAGCTCATATCCTTTTGCTTTGGTGTTTTGTCTGCTATTGACTAGACATTAGCACAGTAGAAAATCACTTAGGTTCTTTTCAAATGCTTGGCATTATAATGTGATCTCATATCTTTCCTCAAATTAAATTTTGCTCCACATATTCCACATGTATACAGATGAACATCCATGTGCTGCTCCAACTGTTCATTATTTGGGAATATCTGAAAGCAGACCTGGCATATCGTCTCACCAGCAGATAAATGAGAAATCATATGCCGTACATGGTCATGTTTTCTGAAGTTTCCTTGATCACAAATGGAACAGACATACCTGGCCATGCCTTTGTGCATATCATTGTGCAGACGCAACTGACGTTCTCTTAAAAACTGCTTTCCACATGTCTGACAAACAAACTGTTTTTCCTTGGTATGAACAGTATAGTGTTCTCTTAAGTGGCACCGCTGATAAAATCCTTTTCCACACAGATTACAGAAATGCTTTCTTCTGTGATCTCTTTCATTTTCTTCCATGATGGCACTCTTAAACACATCTTGGTCTAGGCAGCTAGACATATGTTCAACCACCAGATTTTCAGTTTCAAAACGCTGGCCACAGTTAGGACATCGAAAAGGACAGGCAGAATGTTTAAATAACTGCTTTTTTTGGATACTGTTTAACTGGTAATGATTATCCCTAAAATCATCCAACATTTCAACAAACATATCTCTTATTTCAGACTGCTCATCGGGATTTTCTTCCATATCCATTTTCTCCTCCGTATTTCCTAATCCATTCATTGTCAGATCTTGGGGTTCTCCACATCTCTGAGCATGTTCCTGAAGTTGTCTACCCTTGACAAGTATTTGCCCACATTTACCACATGCACAGATATTTTCAATGTGTTTGGCTAAGTAATGAGATGACAGGTCCTCCTCAGTTATTGTGAGTCCACACAGCTCACAAGATGCATTTTCAGTATCCTCTTGTACTGGACTGCTGTTGTTAGGGGGCCTGATATTTTCTAAGCCACCTCTTTCATCAGAATTTATTGACATCCGAGGTTTTAGGGTTTTCCTACCACTTTTTTTAATGCTAACCTCTTCTTCGACATAGTATCTATAAAATGGCTCTTCGGGTTCATCTTCCAAGTCATCATTGTCAGTGGATTCGTTACAGTCTTTGTCAGTAACTTTGATAATGTTATAATCTTTCAGCTCATCTGTAGGAATGTCTTCGGGTTCCATTTTGATAATGATTCGTTTCCTCTCAGCAGCTCTGCTTTTTTCTTCACTAGCTATTTCAGACTCCACTGTGCTACTTTTTCTGCTTCCAGTGGTTGAAGCTGAATCATCAGGAGCCTGGCTTGTGTCTCCTCTATATTTATCTGCCTGTGCAGAAAATGTTTTAGAAGAATCCTTTTCACCAAATTCAGCTTTGATGTTACTGTCTTTTTCATCTCTAATATCTACTATTCGGTGGTAAGCTCTTGTGTTTTGGTATGAATGTCTGTTAGTACAGGTCAGCACATGCTCATCTAATAATTTTTCACAGCTAAAGCCAAATCCACAGCTATCACATGTGAAACTCCGTCCAAAGCGCCGTGACACACGTTCTTTTGGAGTCGATAATTTGGATACAGAACTTTTTTTACATACATCAAATAGAGGTTCAGGAAAGTTACCTAGTTGTAACGACTCTTCATCAGGCTCTCTATTATGTGGCGTGTTTACTGTTGAACTTGGCTCTGCACACCACCTGTTAGCTTCATTGCCATTTCTAGCCACGGTGTCTTCATACATTCTTACCCCAAATATCATCTTGCTGTTCTGTTTGCTGGAAGCAGAAGATGAACATTTTGAACTGGAACAATCTGCATCCTGTATGTCTTCTAAGCAGTCAGGAACATTGTAGAGCTGTAGGTAGTTCATTGCCACTTTAAACTGCTCAAAACTGGAGGGAGCTGTCATAATTTTTCCTAAATACATAAATTGCAAAATGAGATCAAAACACTCAGCACTAATTTTCATGTTGCTGAGATTCAGTTGTGCAGTACTATGCTGATGGTTCATGAAGAACATTCTAAAATAGGAGCTACAAGCAGCTAGAACTGCTTTGTGTGCTTGAAAGTAAATGTCATCAATTGCAATACAACAGTCACAGAGAAAACCCCATTCTCTTTGGTTGTTTAGCTGTTGAAGGACGTAGCTGCTGTGGCTGGGCTTTGCCATCTTCTATTAATTAGACACCTATGTAAAACAAAAACATTAAAGTCAGATAAGATATAAAATAAGCACTAGAAAAAAAGAATAATTTCATCATCATTTGTGACTTTTATAATTTTACTATTACAATCAAGGTATGAATAGCTTTCTGTTATAATATAATAAAAACCCAGTAATATATACCTGAATCATTTATTAAATTTGAAGATGAAAATGTCTAGCCATAGCTGGGTGTGGTGGTGCATGCTTGTAATCCCAGTACTTGGGAGGCTGAGACAGGAGGATTGCAGGTTCGCGGCCAGCCTCAGTAACTTAGGCCCTCCGCAACTTAGTGAGACCCTGTTTCAAAATAAAAAATAAAATAGGGCTGGGGGTATAGCTCAGAGGTAGAATGTCCCTGGTTCGATCCCCAGTTAAATACACACAGACACACAGACACACACAGCCATTTATTCAGGTTTCTCATATTAAAAAAACATATGACAAAACCTTAAGCAAAAACTTTAATTTTGGTTTCATTACTACTCTCGGGGGAAAATGTATACTAAATTTGAAAGGAAAAAAGACATTAAATTAAAAGTACTTGAAGAAGCTGGGTGTGGTGGTACACACCTGTAATTCCAGTACTTGGGAGGCTGAGACAGAAGGATCAAAGGTTCGAGGCCAGCCATAGCAATTTAGCAAGGCTTTCAACAATTTAGCAAGACCCTGTTTCAAAACAAAAACAAAAACAAAAACAAAATGGAGCCAGGCGTGGTGGCACAGTCTTGTAATCCCAGTCCCTGGGAGGCTGAGACAAGGAGGATCCGGGTTCGCGGCCAGCCTCAGCTACTTAGTGAGGCCCTCCGCAACTTAGTGAGACCCTGTTTCAAAAAAAAAGAATAAAAAAAATAGGGCTGGGGGGTGTAGCTTGGAGGTAGAATGCCCCTGGGTTCCATACCCAGTACCACCAAAAAAAAAAGGAAAGGGCTGGGGGTAGACTTTGGAGGTAGAATGCCACGGGGTTCAATCCTCAATACCAAAATAAATAATAAAAAAATTAAAAGTACTTGAAGGATATGAACAATGAAATTAATAAAACAACAGCTGGGTGCAGTGGCAAACACTTGTAATTCCAGTACTTGGCAGGGCTAGACAGGAGGCCTGCAGGTTTGAGGCCAGCCTCAGCAACTTGGTGAAACCCTGTTTCAAAATAATAAAATAAGAGCTGGGTGTGGTGGCACACGCTTGTAATCCCAGTACTTGGGAGGCTGAGACCAGAGGATCTGGGTTCACAGCCAGCCTCAGCTACTTAGTGAGGCCCTCTGCAATTTAGCAAGACCCTGTTTCAAAATAAAGAATAAAAATATAGGACTGGGGGTGTAGCTCGGAGGTAGAATGCCCCTGGGTTTCATCCCCAGTTCTGCAAAAATAAATAAATAAATAAATAAATAAAATAAAATAAAGCAAATAGGCCTGAGGTGTAGCCGAGAGGTAGAATGCCCTTGGGTTCAATCCCCAGAACCAAATCAAACCAAACAAAATAGCAACTTAAACTGAAAGTTAATAACTAGATTGTAGAGTATTAAAAACTTCCTAAGCCTTGGCGCATGCTTGTAATCCCAGTACTTGGGAGGCTGAGACAGGAGGATCGCAGGTTCGCGGCTAGCCTCAGCAAATTAGTGAGACCCTGTTTCAAAATAAAGAATAAAAAATAGGGCTGGGGGTGTAGCTCGGAGGTAGAATGAACTGGGTTCAATCCCCAGTACTGCCAAAAAACAAACAAAAAAACAAACAAAACCTTCCTAGATGATTGTTACTAAGGAATGTTGCTCATTTTAAAGTGTTATTGATAAGGGTATTTTGATTGTTTTAAGTCTTTATCTTTTAGAAATATATACTGAAGCATTTATAAAGTGGCATATTCAAAATATTCTTCAAAATGAATGAGGTGGGTGTGGGGCTATATAGATAAGATTGGCTATGTATTGATAACTATTGAAGTTGGGAGAAAAATAGAACTCTATTTTTGTGTGTTTTAAATATTTCATAGAAAAAGCTCTACTTCAACAAAACCTTATTAGATTATATGGAAATTGCACCAAATAGGTTTGATTAATGCTTTTCTCTTTTCTTGAATTATTGGAAAAGCAATAATGCTATGGAGTCAGACTACATCTTATATTGCTCCACATATACTTTAGGGTATAAAGAGCAAAGCATTTATTTGGGAAGAAGGTATCTATCACTACATTATAAATCTATCACTAGATTATAAATCCCTCTCCCCCCCCTTTTTTGTGGTACTAGGGATTGAACCAAGGGGTGTTTTACCTCTGAGCTACACCATCAGCCCTATTTTATTTTGAAACAGGGTTTCACTAAGTTGCTGAGGACTTAGCTAAATTGCTGAGGCTGTCCTTGAACCTGCAATCCTCCTCTCTCAGCCTCCCAAGTACTGGGATTACAAGTGTGCACTACCATACCTGGCTTTTTTAATTGCTAAAAAAGATATATAAAAGTAACATAAACTTACTGCAAAAAAAAAAATCAAGCATAGAAGTACACAAAATAAAAACATCTCAAGTCACAATATCTCTTCCCAGAGGTAACCCGTTAACACTCTAGATTATATAATGTCAGATCTGTTTATCTACAAGCATAGTCAGCATACTGAGTACTTACTATGTGCTAGGCACACAGTTTTGCTTTTGGTGTGTTTTTTAATCTAAATGGTATCATACTACATATACCCTTCTGCAATTAGTTTTCTTCACTTAACAACCTTGGTGGTTTTGCTATATTGCCCAGGCTAGCCTCAAATGTGTGATCCTCCTGTCTCAGCCTCCCAAACACTGGGATAACAGGGACTTACCACCACACCCAGTTTGGACACTGTATTTTTAACATAGGGAGTTAACTTTGTATAAAGAAGTAGAGGGAAATATTAAAATAATAGAAGTCATATCTGTTATATTACAAAGCTGAGATAAGATCCAATTTTATCCTCAAAAAATTTTGTGTGTGTGTGTGTGTGGCACTGGGGATTGAACCCAGGGGCATTCTATCTCCGAGCTACACCCCCAGCCCTATTTTTATTTTGAAACAGGGTCTCCTTAGGTTGATGAGAGTCTCACTACTTGCTGAGACTATCCTTGAATCTGCGATCCTCCTGTTTCAGCCTCCCAAGTACTAGGATTACAGGCATGCACCACCACGCTCAGCTTATCCTCAAATTTTAATCTGTATACATAAAGCTTCAGAATGTATCTTCTACTGAAAAATTCCTATGCATTTTACTGAACTTAAAAAGAACATTTAACAAGCTGTTCAGAAAAATAAACTGCTCACTCTTCAGTCCTGAAACTCTTCCATCCCTGAAGTAGTAATAAAGAGAATATCTAAAGCTGGACTTGGTGACTCACGCCTGTAATCCAAGGATTTGGGAGGCTGAGACAGGAGGATAGTAGATTCAAGACCAGCCTCAGTAACATATTGAGATTCTCAGCAACATAGCAAGAACCTGTTTCAAAAAGTAAAAAAGGACTGGAGATGTAGCTGAGAGGTAGAATGCTCCTGGGTTCAATCCCCAGTACCAAAAAAATTATCTAAACTTATGTCTACTTGCTTTTATCTGTTCCTCATAGATCAAATATGGATCACATACCTTTTCCCCACTACCAACAGGCCTATGCACATCTTCCTTCCCATTTTCCTGCCTAACAACAGAGTTCTATGGGCAGAGATGTGGGTCTGGATTATGTATTTTCATACCTGTTTATATGCATACATGCATAGTTAGTATGTATGCCTGGCACAGTTTTGCTTTTGTAATGAGAAATGAAGGTGATGATACCTCCTGCCTTAAAACAGCAACCACTGTGCCTTCTGGAAACCTGATCAAGTGTTTCAAGTGGATACAATACTTCTTTCCTTTTTTTTTTTTTTTTTTTTTTGCAGTATTGAGGATTGAACCCAGGGGGCATTCTACCTCTGAGCTACACTCCCAGCCCTATTTTTTTTATTTTGAAACAGGATCTCACTAAGTTGTGCACGGTCTCACTAAGTAGCTGAGGCTGGGGACAAACCCGGATCCTCCAGTCTCAGCCTCCTGAGTACTGGGATTAGAAGCGTGCGCCACCACGCTCAGCTGGCATGTAATAATTAATGGAAGTAATAGTAGCTGTTGTCACAATGGTGGTAATGCTTATTCAGGCACCAGAAAGTAAGTCTAAGTAGATAACCTTCTAATAAGTAGATAACCCTTCTAAATAAGAATCCATTAGAAAGTCAGTAATCTATAACTCTCAGATATTAAACAGTCCACGCCTGAAATAATGACAAAGAGTTTAAAGGTTCCAAAAATTCCTATCTAAATGAAAAGCAGTTTTATGGTCATTAACCCAAATTAATATAACTATATAAAAGACCAACTACATAGGCACATCTTAAGACCTATAATCACTATTCAATTAAAGTAGTGACAATACATATACTCTGTGTTGACAAACAAAACACTGAAACAAATAACAGTATCAGTAGCATTTTAATGCACACTTGTTCATTCAACAGATATCTATTGAGTACCTTTGGTGTACCAGGCACTGTATAAAGAACAGAGAATGAGCAATAGCACAGGTATTCCATAATCTCAAGGATATATGATTGAGAATTTTGACATTTTCTAGATTAGTGATTTCATTCAACAGGTACTCAGGTAAGTACCCACTCTAAGGATGAAGGTATCATGTTGTAATGGAGACAAGGACTCTGGGTCTGACTGGGTATGAATCCTGCTGCCTCCAGATGTCTGTCTGTGTTTTCCCTCACAGATGTGAAGCTGAACAAAGGCTGTGTCTAATTTTCACTGCTAACCATACAGCTGCTAGGACGACCTACAATTATAGTTTGAGCAATGTTGTTATGGAACTGTCCGAGTTCTGGGTAAAATTGATTTTAGTAGAGAACTTTTGTCAGCAAGCATTCTCACAGTGCTAGTGGTTAGTTCTTGTTATATTTCATTCAGAAAAGCTTTAAGAAGGCTTACTCCACCAAAAAAAAGAAAAAAAAAGGAGGAGGTATACAGAAGAGGGATCTAAATTCCTATAAGACTTTTACCTTATTTATTGAAGATAATTTTTATAATACATTTTTTGTAATATATACATTTTTATTAAACAATAACTTCACTCAAATTCCAAGTTTGATTTTTTTTTTTTTTTTTTTGGTGGTACTGGGGATTGAACCCAGAGGCATTCTACCTCCAAGCAACAGCCCTAAGCCCTATTTTTTATTCTTTATTTTGAAACAGGGTCTCACTAAGTTGCGGAGGGCCTCACTAAGTAGCTGAGGCTGGCTGCAAACCTGTGATCGATCCTCCTGTCTCAGTCTCCCGAGTACTGGGATTCAAAGTGTGTACCACCACGCCAAGCTGCTTCTCCTTCTCCTTCTTCTTCTTTTGGTACTGGGTACTGAACCCAGGATATTCTACCTCTAAGCTAAAACCCCAGACTTATTTTTTATTTTGAAACAGGGTCTCACTAAGTTGCTGAGGGCCTCGCTAAGTTACCGAGACTGACTTTAAAGCTATGATCCTCCTGCTTCAGCCCTCCAAGTACTGGGATCGTTTTAGTTTTTTGACATCTTTAATAATAATGCTACTAAATCTTTGTGAGCCAGGCGTGGTGGCACACTCCTGTAATCCCAGTACTTGAGAGCCTAACACAGGAGGATCCCAGATTCAAGACCAGTCTCAGCAATAGCGAGACTCTTAGTGAGACCATTTCAAAATAAAAAATAAATAAAAAGGGATGGGGGTGTAGGTTGAAGCCAGAAAGTCCCTGGGTTCAATCCCTAGTACAAAAAAACAAACAAATAAAAAAATCCTTTTTGAACTTTATGTTACAGTAAAGCTTATAAGAATTTCACATAAAAGGACTGCTTATTTTCAGCGGTTCCTGTTTTTATGACTGAAATTGTTTTTGTTTGTGTTACTAGCTGCATCACTGGAAGAACAAGATTATCACAGCTAGAAGTCAAGGGTTCAGGCTGAGAGCACCAAAGTCCAACGTGATCCAAAGGACTTAATGTCTTTTGGGTAAGGACTAGAAGGATACCCAACATGCAGCATTCCAGCAAGAATAAGGAGTTAGGTGATCCAAAACATTTTACATTGGATTTTTCAGATTTTAGTTTGAGGCTGGGCGTGGTAGTACACACCTGTAATCCCAATACTTGGGAGGCTGAGACAGGAGGATCACAGGTTCGAGGCCAGCCTCAGCAACTTAGTGAGAACCTGTTTCAAAATAAAAAAATAAAGCTGGGTGTGGTGGTGCAGGCCTGTAATTACAGTACTTGGGAGACTGAGATGGGAGGATCACAGGTTGGAGGACAGTCTCAGCAAGTAGTGAGACTCTTAGCAATTTAGTGAAACCCTGTTTCAAAATAAAAATAAAATAGGACTGGGGGTGTAGCTCAGAGGTAGAATGCCCCTGGATTCAATCACCAGTAGCACAAAAACAAAAATAAATAAATAAATAAATAAATAAATAAATAAATAATAGATTTTAAAAAGGGCTGGGGGTGTAGCTCGGAGGTAGAATGCCCCTGGGTTCAATCCCCAGTACCAAAAAAACCTTTTTTTTTTTTTTGCGGTACTGGGGGTTGAACCCAGGGGCATTCTACCTCCGAGCTACACCCCCGGCCCTATTTTTTATACTTTATTTTGAAACTGGTCTCACGAAGTTGCAGAGGGCCTCACTAAGTAGCTGAGGCTGGCCGCGAACCTGGGTCCTCCGGTCTCCGCCTCCCAAGTAAAGGGATTACAAGTGTGCGCCACCACGCCCGGCTTAAAAAAACTCTTTTTTGGTTTGAAAAAGTTTATCAGCTTATCTCAAATTCAAATACAGTCACCAACCACACTAAACATAATAATTTAGACAATTATGGATATGTAGAACTTAGATCTAATCCAAAACCAACATTTTTATTCATAAAAGACAGCAATGATCTAGGGTTGTTAAACAATATATCAGGATACAGTTAACCCAGTCAAAGCAGGTACTAGGGCTACATATAGCACAAGGACTCTGGTCCACCTACATGGTATTAAACACTCCCTTGGAACTATACCGTGTGGCCCCCTGCAAAGAACACTCAACAAGAACTGGGCATGGTTTATTGGCCAGATGCTATTGCACGAGTGACTACCCCATCTGAAAACTATCTTTAATGTGGTTTTATCTGTACATGTCCATTTAGTCTTACTCAATAGATGTGTTTCCTACATTTCATTGTGTAAGCATTTCAGTAAATTAATCATTGACATAGTAAGATTTCAGAAATACTTTTCCTCCATGGCTATATCTCTTAAATTGGAAATAATGTCTTGTTGGAAGCTTCTTTTGCTCCAGTCTTGGTCAAATGATAAGTTAATGGTTTGTAAGTAGGCATGTGATCCCTTCTATAAGGCAAATAATCACTCCAAATTGTGTCACAGACTTGCATTACCACTGAGCCACACAAGATGATTTGCAGTCTTGGGAAAAGTCTGGAAGAGACCCCAGCATCAGACTCCCAGTTCCACACCCCATCTCTGCACCACTTACAGTTACCTCTGGATCTCAACGGGAACTTAAGTACAGATGGAGCACCCCTACTTCAAAAATCCAAACCCTGAGCCAGGCGTGGTGGTGCACACATGTAATCCCAGTACTTGGGAGGCTGAGACCAGAGGAACAGGGTTCATGGCCAACCTCAGCTACTTAGTGAGGCCTCCGCAACTTAGTGAGACCCTGTTTCAAAATAAAGAATTAAAAAATAGGGCTGGGGGTGTAGTTCGGAGGTAGAATGCTCCTGGGTTCAATCCCTAGTACTGCAAAAAAAAAAAAAAAATCCAAACCCCAAAATGCTCCAAATCCCAAGCTTTTTGAGTACCAACACGCCAATAAAAGTCATACAAATATTCCAAAATACAGGAAAACTCCATCCAAAATCTGAAACACTTGCAGTTCTAAGCATTTCAAAGATAAAGGTTGCTGAAGCTGTATGTACATTCATCTTTTACCTACTTCTATGTCTTATATGATTAAATATATGCATATGGATTTAATTTTTTTAAAAGCCTGAAATATAATGAAAGGATTTCCTCATGTTTTAATATAGAGTATCAAAATGAGTTGATACCTATTGTGTTCCTAACACTGGATAAAGCATTGAAATGGAGAAAGATGGTGTATGGTAGAGCTAATTATATATGAGGAAACAAAAAATTTGAAACAAAAAACAATTTGAGAACTAAGCACTAAATTATATTGAATAAAGTAGTGCAATAGTTTAGAGGAAGAAAAGCATGAATTATCCCAGAACATTATCCAGAGCTTTAGGAAGGATATAAGATTTGAGTAAAGCCATGAGAAATTAGCAGGATAGAGAAAAACAGAAGGCAAGGGGAAAGACATGCAGGTATGTGCATAGATGTGTGTGCAAATAATTGGGAGGACTACACAACAGTTTGGCTGAAAATGTAATGGAAGAAAGGTAGATTTGCTTTATAAATTGAAGATGAAGCCAGGCATGGTGGCATATGCTTGTAATCCCAGCACTTGGGAGGCTGAGACAGGAGGATAGCAGGTTCACGGCCAGCCTCAGCAATTTAGTGAAGCTCTCCGTAACTTAGTGAGACCCTGTTTCAAAATGAAAGAATAAAACAGGGCTGGGGGTGTAGCTCAGAGGTAGAATGCCCCTGGGTTCCATCCCCCATTACCACCAAAAATAAATAAATAAATAAGTTGAAGATGAGGGTTATGAAAGTGGAGTAAATGACAACTGTAATACTATAATAATATGAATAGCTAACATTTGTTAAGTCTTACTACAAGGTCAGGCTCTATTCTAGGCAGATGTATAGGGAGTTATGTATATTTGTGCACGTGTAATGTATTACACATGCATGTGATTAAGACATTTCTCATGGGACGTTAGTTCCTGAGAGAGAGGGGTTGTTATAAAAGAGCAAGACCCTCCCACCCTGTGCTCTAGCTTCCTGATTTGCATGTGATCTCTCGCCTTCGCTCCCACCATGACATGATCTGCCATAATTTGATGCCCTTACCAGAGGCAGCGCCATGCTGTTTGGACCTTCAGGGTGAACTAAATAAACTTCTTTTTTTTTTTTTTTTTTGGCACTGGGGATTGAACCCAGGGGTATCCTACCTCCAAGCTACACCCCCAGCCCTATTTTTTTTATTCTTTATTTTGAAACAGGGTCTTACTAAGTTGCAGAGCCGCACTAAGTAGCTGAGGCTGGCCACGAACCCAGATCCTCCGGTCTCAGCCTCCCAAGTTACTGGGATTACAAACGTGTACCAACATGCCTGGCTGAACTTCTTTATAAGTTACCCTACCTCAGGTATTTTATTATAGCAACAGAACACCGACCAAGATGGAGGGCCACAAAGAGAGGACTGCTTAGGATTAGAGCACAAGCAATATGACTCTCCAGCCCAAAATCATGGTCTTGAAGGTTTTGCCACCTATAAAAATGTCACACCAGCAAAAATCTTTCCTTGAATACCATCTTCCAGGGTGTACAGTCCAATCTCTAAAGATGATTAAATTCTTTAGGTTTTCTCCTTGAAACTTCTGTGAATCCCAGTTATGGAGGCTCCTAAAGATAAAAGGCTTTACTTTTACTTTAAGCCACTTAAATAATAGACAAGTTTAGAAAATTTTATTCACTATTTAGACCAGGCATTCTGGCTAGTTATTAAACTCCAAATTCAGTACTTAGCACAGGAAGTTCTGAAATTATAATTGGATTATGTTCCAAAACTTTATTTTTAAGTTATTTGGAACCCGAAACACATATTCCCATAGAAACAATGCTATAAATGGTTGCTTGGTTTCATGTTCACACCCAGAAGTCTTTTAAAACCATAATGCAGCTGTATATTAATCCTAACAATGTAGTAGTATTACTTGTATCCTTAACACTGACAGAGATCCACAGAGCACTATGGTACAGTAATGCCTACTGTACTGAACCCTCAAGAACAAGGCTGAGGCTTAATGGCCTTTGTGTTCCTTGTATCTAGCACCTTCTTCCCCCACAGAGTTGGCACTTAATACATGCTTGTAAAATGAAGGAATTAAAAAAGAGCCCAGGAAGCAGGCATTGCTAGATTTGAATATCAACCAGTCTACCACTTAGGTAGCAATGAGAAAACCTTTTTACCTCTCTAATTCTGCTTTTCTCAACTATAAAATTGGGATAATCATATTCATCAAAGGATTCTTGTATAAAATAGAGCTGACAAATGTTTTTTGCCTCTTTGATCCATTGATAATCCAATTTAAAAAATATTGTCATGGTTGTGAACACAATTTATAGAATTTTATGAAGTGATCAGGTTCAATCCACTCTTTATAGATTAGAAAGCAAACTGAGACGCTCAGAGGTTAGGTGATGTGCTCAAAGTCACATCTAGTTTTAGTGGCTGTCAGGGTTAAGACTCTGGTCTCTTCCGTCCTGGCTTCTTCATTCGACACTAACTGCAGCTCCCACATATCTGTGACCATTTTCTCTGCATCACTTATGTTTTGCTGAGATGCTGTAGCTGGTCAAACTTGTAAAATTTGTTTACACCTACACCTCTTTTGGAGACTGTGGTTTGTAGGTCGGTTGGTTGGTATTTTTCTGTCTCATTGTCAAGCCAACAACTGTTACTTTAAAAAGGTTTGCTGATCTGCCGCCTACCATTTCAGTCTCTTATGGGCTGTGAAACTAGACAAAAACTCATTGAAATTCAAACTACAACACTTTAGTTTTCTGTGAGGACCTAGGGAAGGGGCTCTATGAGTAAGATACAAGGTTTCGATCCTATATTTTATTGATACCCAATTAAATTGCCTTACTTTGTTTTACAGCAGGGCACTGAATAGCTAAGGTTGCCAACCAAATAACATACGAATAAGTGAGATGTTCTTGTAGTTCAAGTGAATTACAGGTGTAGGAAATGAATTCATTCACACAAAAGGCAGAGGGAACACAGTGGCTCCTAGAATATTCTGTTTACCTCCAGGAGTACAGGAAAGGTATTTAATCCAGACAGTCTCTACATTTTCATGCGTTCATCTTTTTTTTTTTTTTTTTGTAATGGAGCTTGAACCCAAGGGCAACTCTGAGATATACCTCCAGCCTGATTTTTTATTTTGAAACAGGGTCTTGCTAAGTAGCTGAGGCTGGCCTCAAACTTGTGATCCTCCTGTCTTAGCCTCCCAAGTACTAGGGTTACAGGAGAGTGCCACCACACCTGGTATTTATTTATTATTTTATTTATTTATTTATTCATTGTGGTACTGGGGATTGAACCCAGGGGCATTCTATCTCCAAGCTATACCCCCAGCCCTATTTTTCATTCTTTATTTTGAAACAGGGTCTCACTAAGTTGCGGAGGGCCTTACTAAGTAGCTGAGGCTGGCCATGAACCTGTGATCCTCCGGTCTCAGCCTCCCAAGTACTGGGATTACAAGTGTGCGCCACCACGCCCAGCTTGGTGTTTATTTTAAAGAGTCAGCATAAAGCCAGGTGTGGTGGCACATACTTGTAATCCTAGTACTTGGGAGGCTGAGACAGGAGGATCGCAGATTTGCTTCAGCAACTCAGCAAGGTCTTCAGAAACTTAGCAAGACCCTGTTTCAAAATAAAAAATAAGGGCCGGGCATGGTGGCGAACGCTTGTAATCCCAGTACTTGGGAGGTGGAGACTGGAGGATCCGGGTTCGCGGCCAGCCTCAGCTACTTAGTAAGGCCCTCTGCAACTCCATGAGACCCGGTTTCAAAATAAAGTATAAAAAATAGGGCCAGGGGTGTAGCTCGGAGGTGGAACGCCCCTGGGTTCAATCCCCGGTATTGCAAAAAAATAAAATAAATAAATAAATAAATAAAATAAAATGAGGCTGGGTGTGTAGCTCAGAGGTACAATGCCCCTGGGATCAATCTCTAGTACCACAAAAAAGCAGCATAAAATCTTCTGCCCACCAGAGGGCAGTGTGTAAACAGCTGGCTCCTCTCTGCTAAAAGTGGCTTGACCAGAAAGTCCCTTTTTGCACGTGGCATTTTGGGTTCACTTTGTAGGACCTCTATTCAAAAGTGCTCACTCTGAGCACTGAGACTACTGAGGCCCACCTAAAACTGCTCCTCACCCCATATTCTGTCTCAGCTGGCACCACAGCACACCAATCAACCAGGCAACTTGGGAGTCACCTAGAACTTCTCCCTATAATCAACTATCAAATCTTGTTAATTTCCCCACTCAATATTTCTCAAATCTGCCTGCCTTTCCTGCCTTCATGAAGCCTCTATTATCAATCATGAGTTATTACAACAGGCTCCGTAACTGTCCCCTCAAATCCATCCTCTACTCTCAGATGACTCATAAAGAACAAAAATTAGACCATGTCATTCTTCTGCTATGCCCCCCCACCCTTCATATATCCTCAGGCTAAAAATAAACTCCTTAGCAAGGTGTACACAGCTCTCGGTGCCCATCCATCTACTGTTTGTCTACTTTCTGCTTCAAACTTCACATTCAAGCAACACAGAATTGCTTGCTACCTGACCCCCAGGTTCCCCTCAATTTACAGTACTTCATATATTTCTCACCTCCAGTTTTACTCATGCTGATTGGTCCTTCTGTGTGACCCTCCAACATTTTTAAGAATCAGTATACTACCTCCTCCTAAAAGCGTTCTATAACAACGCTCTCCCATTATTTTAGTTTTTCATATTACTCTGCATTATCTTGTTATTTTGCACTTCTTACACTATTTTAATAATCGGAACAGCAATATAAAGTAGGGGTTAGCCACGTGTGGTGGCACATGCCTGTAATTCCAGTACTTGGGAGGCTGAGACAGGAGGATCACAGGTTCAATCAAGGCCAGCCTCAGCAACTTAGTAAGGCGCTCATCAATTTAGTGAGAATCTGTTTCAAAATAAAATGGGGTTGGGGTGAATTTCAGGGGTAGAACACTCCTGGGTTCAATCACCAGCACCATAAATTAATTAAAAAGTAAAATAGGGCTAGAGGTGTAGTTTGCAGGTAGAACGCCCCTGGGATCATTCCCCATTACCACACGTGCATGAATTTGCACGCACGTGCATACACACACACACACACACACAACTAACCGGACTGTCTGGGCTCTGCCACTTATTAGGTGTATGACCTTGAATAGGTTGCTTAACCAATCTGTGCCTTTTACCTCACTTAAAAAGGGATGTTAGCCAGGTGTGGTGGCACACGCTTGTAATCCCAGTACTTGGGAGGCTGAGACTGGAGGATGCAGTTTGTGGACGGCCTCAGCTACTCAGTGAGGCCTCTGCAACTTCGTGAGACCCTGTTTCAAAATAAAAGAATAAAAAATAGGGCTGGGGGTGTAGTTCGGAGGTAAAATGCCCCTGGGTTCAATACCCAGTACCGCAAAAAAAAAAGGGGGGGGATGTTAATCTTTCCTAGCTTTTAGAGTTACAGTGGGGCAGTATCTGTCACAAAGTGCTAAATAGGAATTGGGTACAATTATCTATGTGTTGATCTTCCTCACTAAATCCTAAGCAACTTAAAGGGAAGGACTTTGGCTTATTCCTTTCTCTAGAACATAAGAATTTGGTAAGTGTTATGGAATGTAAAATTGGTGAACAGCTCTCACTATGATGATGGGTAGGATTACCCACTTCCTTCTTTCAGATCCTACACATTTTTTCAAAAAGTGTATTGTTTCCAATTCTGTGGCTCCAGTGTTGTGTGTGTGTTTAATTCTAACCAAATCCTAAAAACTTCACACTCCTAATTAAAATTCAATGAAATGAAACCAATAAAAAGGTATCATAAAAAGTGTGTCAGCTGGGCATGGTGGCACATGCCTGTAAACCCAGTACTTGGGAGGCTGAGACAAGAGGATCACAGGTTCCAGGACAGCCTCAGCAACTTAGCGAGACCCTCAGCAACTCTGCAAGACCCTGTTTCAAATAATAAATAATCAAAGTCAATAAATAATCAAAGTCAACTACTATGCCAAGCACGAGAAGGAGGGAAGGGGAAGGGGATGGGATAGGAATTGGGGGAGGGCTAATTGACCAATGTGTGCATGTATACTTCTACCACCCTGAAACCCACCAAGATATATGATTACAATGCGCCACTAAATAAAAAATAAAATAAAAATAACAGATAGATAGATGATAGATAGATAGATAGATAGGGTTGGGATGAAGCTCAGAGGTAGATTGGGTTCAGTCCCCAGTACCAAATAAATAGTGTGTTCTAAGAAGCTTAAATTCAACTCCTTTTTTTTTTTTTTTTTTTTTTTTGCGGTACTGGGGATTGAACCCAGGGGCATTCTACCTCTGAGCTACACCCCCAACCCTATTTTTTATTCTTTATTTTGAAACAGGGTCTAAGTTGTGGAGGGCCCCACTAAGTAGCTGAGGCTGGCTTTGAACCTGCGATCCTCCTGTCTCAGCCTCCCAAGGACTGGGATTACAAGCGTGAGCCACCATGCCCGGCTCCAGCAACTCCATTTTTAAGCCTTAAATCTATTTAAGATTTCCCCTCATCCCAAATCATCTAACACAGCCAAAACCTTCCCATGGTCATACATGCTCTTTCCTTTGCTTAGAACCTTTTCCATGCCCAGCTCACTCTCTTTGCTGAGTTCTTTTTGATCCCAGGGTGAGGCAGATGCCAAACAGCCTATACATGCAACTATAAAGTGACAATGTATCATCCAGACTGGGAGGCTGCGTTTGTCTCTACACTCAGGCAGGTACTATGACGATTTGGCTCCTCTACTTTATTGTAAAGTCCTTGAGAGCAGGACATTGTCTTAGTCATTTCTGTAATGTCTGAGCCTCTAACAAGTTGCCTGACAGTTGATACTGCATAAGATTTTGAATGAATAAATGTTGAAATGAAGTAGGCAAGTTTTATTTTGCTTACCAATTTTTTGCTTGATTTCAGTCATGGCAACTCTCATTGATAATTTATAGAGCATTTTTTATACATCATGACTGATTCTCACAACCATCCCAATATAGGTTATTTTTATTATTTTCATTTTGTGAATGAATAGGTCCAGTGGTTGACCTATCCCAAATTACTTATCTTGTACATAAAAGGTGGGACCCAAACTCTCTTTTGATTCAAATGTCTAAGTTTCAGTTTCTGTAAACCAGACAACAATATTTGGGCATGTCTGTTAACTGCAGTGCCACTTTAGAATATTCTAAGCCTCCCAGAATCATCGATCTAAAAACTCGCATCATTCTCATCCTGCCCCATCTCACAGGCAGGCGGAATGGCTGCTCCTTCTGTGTCCCCTTCCACCTGCTGACTCCCACTGCCCACCAGAACATGTCCTCCCGTAAGCAGGAGAGATTTCAAGCAGGGTTGGAGCTCTTCCATTATTTCTTTTTATTTTTTTGCGGTACCAGGGATTGAACCCAGGGGCATTCTACCTCCGAGTTACACCCCCAGCCCTATTTTTTATTCTTTATTTTGAAACAGGGTCTCACTAAGTTGCGGAGGGCCTAAGTAGCTGAGGCTGGCCACGAACCCGGATCCTCCAGTCTCAGCCTCCCAAGTACTGGGATTATAAGCGTGCGCCACCACACCCGGCTCTCTTCCATTATTTCTGAAAAGGATTACATGCATCTCACATAGACAATAGAAAATCTGGTTGGTAATTTGATTCTTTAATTTTCAAATTTTATTTTGAAAACAATTTTAAATTCAAAGAGAGCCGGGTGTGGTGGCGCACGCTTGTAATCCTAGTACTTTGGGTGGTGGAGACCGGAGGATCCGGGTTCGTGGCCAGCCTCAGCGCTCTCTCGCGCTCGCGCTCTCTCTCTCTCTCTCTCTCTCTCTCCCTCTCTACCTACCTAGTGAGGCCCTCCGCAACTTCGTGAGACCCGGTTTCAAAATAAAGTATAAAAAATAGGGGCAGGGGTGTAGCACAGAGGTAGAACACCCCTGGGTTCAATCCCCGGTACCGCCAAAAAAAAAAAAAAAAAAAGTCAAAGAGAAAGTAGTATAAAACAAACAAATACAATGACCCACCCATGTCCCTAACACCCTCAAATAACCAATGCTGTGATTAAATTTCCATGTACTATCTTGGGGCTTTGTTTTTAGAACATCAACATCTTCATGATTTTTTTTTTTTTTGTAGTACTAGGGAGGAACCTAGGGGCACTCTATCTCTGAAGTACAACCCCAGCCTTATTATTTATTTATTTATTATTTTCATGTGGTACCAGGGATTGAACCCAGGGGCATTCTACCTCTGAGCTATAACCCCAGCCCTATTTTTAATTATTTATTTTGAAACAGGGTCTAACTAAATTACAGAGGGGCTCACTAAGCAGCTGAGGCTGGCTGTGAACCTGCAATCCTCCCATCTCAGCCTCCCAAGTACTGGGATTACAATCATGCGCCACCATGCCCAGCTCCTTTTTATTTTATTTTATTCTATTTGTGGTACTGGGGATTGAACCCAGGGGCATTCTACCTCGAGCTACACCCCCAGCCCTTTTTTTTTTTTTTTTTGCGGTACTGGGATTGAAACCCGGTCTCACTAAGTTGCGGAGGGCCTCACTAAGTAGCTGAGGCTGGCCGTGAACCTGTGATCCTCTGGTCTCAGTCTCCCAAGTACTAGAATTACAAGCGTGCGACACCACGCCCGGCTTTCCTTTTTATTTTTTGAGACAAGGTCTCACTAAGTTGCCCAGGCTGGCCTCAAACTTGTGATCCTTCTGCCTTAGTCTTCAGAGTCACTGGTGTTATAGGCATGTGCCACTGCACTGGGCTTTATTCTTTTTGAATACACCAGGCTAAGGAGTGATTCTGTACTTTGACTAAGTTCTCTTGTATCTAATATACAAATACATGCCAAAATATAAGTTTGGTTAGAAGTCTACCTTAAATACATGCTAAGATAGCTGGGCATGGTGGTTCACTTACTTGGGAGGCTGAGATAGGAGGATCCCAGGTTCACACCCAGCCTCAGCAATTTAGTGAGGCTCTCAGCAACTTAGCAAGACCCTGTTTGAAAAATAGGGCTGGAGGTGTAGCTCAGAGGTAGAATGCCCCTGGGTTCCATCCCCAGTACCAAAATATATATGTGCTAAGATGCCAATTATGAGTGACATTCAGGGCTGAGTCCCAGCCACCCTTCCCCAGTCAGTCCTTCCCATGTCAAATCTGAAAACAGGACAGCCACTAAACTCCCTCTTTCCTGTAATTTCCTTCCCATGATGTTTGGCACACAACCTCTGGATACTGATCAGGAACCCACACTGTACCATGTAAGCACGGGGACATCTTGGCAGAAGCCTTTATGGCAAGTATACCCACTCATATCCAGCTATAAATAAGCAAACTCTCTACACATGTGAGGGGTTTGTTTTGTTTTAATGAGTTTAGTCTGGATAAATCAATCAGAGACTGGATAACAACATTAACTACAGTAACTAAGTGTGAGAACTAGCCCACCACCATACACTTCATGAGGATAAACCTAAAACAGCAGTCCTGATATACTTAAGCTCCTGTGTCTGCTACTTTTTGATATAATTTTAAATCAGCTCAATTCAAAACACTCCCTTTTCCCCTACCTGGCAATTCTCACCAACCTTGGTAGTGAACAGGGAACATGAACCCACGAATCATGACAGGCCATTCCTAAGCAGGGTGAGATACACACAGCAGCAGAGCTACAGCTGAATGTTGCCTTCTCTCGTTTTTAAAAACAAGGAATTACCCGGCATGGTTGTGCAGGCCTGTAATCCCAGTACTTAGAAGGCTGAGACAGGAGGATCACAGGTTCAAGGACAGCCTCAGAAAGTAATGAGACTCATCAAGCTAGTGAGACCCTGTTTCAAAAATAAAAAATAGGGCTGGGGGGTAGCGTGGAGGTAGACTGCCCCTGGGTTCAATCCCCAGTACCACAATAAATAAGTAAATAAATAAATAAATAATAAAAAATAAAAACAAGGAATTGACTGTTCACAATGATTACCTTTGGGGAGTAGGAGTCAGAATGACTTTCATTTAAGCCGGGCGTGGTGGCGCACGCTTGTAATCCCAGTACTTTGGGAGGCGGAGACCGGAGGATGGGGTTCGCGGCCAGCCTCAGCTCACGCACTCTCTCTCTCTCTCTCTCTCTCTCTCTCTCTTACTTAGTGAGGCCCTCCGCAACTTCATGAGACCCAGTCTCAAAATAAAGTATAAAAAATAGGGCCGGGGGTGTAGCGCGGAGGTAGAACGCCCCTGCGTTCAATCCCCGGTACCACAAAAAAAGAAAAGAATGACTTTCATTTCTGTATTTTATATATTTCAGTATAGGATGAATTTTTACAAAGAGCATGGATTTTATAATTTTTTTTCAGTACTGGGGATTGAACCCAGGGGTGTTCTACCTCTGAGCTACACCCCCAGCCCTATTTTTTATTCTTTATTTTGAAGCAGAGTCTCACTAAGTTGCAGAGGGCCTCAGTAAGTTGCTGAGGTTGGCCGCAAACCCAGATTCTCCTGACTCAGCTTCCCAAGTACTGGGATTACAAGCGTGCACCACCACCCCGGCTAAGGGTTTTATAATTTAAAAAATTATTTCCATTTTGAGAATAGACATGAATAACTTAATTTGGTTCACATTCGAATCTAAGAAAAACTGCAAAACAATTTCACTATTTTATCATAAGAAATAGTAGCACAAGAAATTATCAGGAAAAAACATTTGACAGAGACCAAAGTGACCTCTCAAGCAGATGTTTCTCAAATACACCTTGATTTACTTTGGAAGACTGTAGTTTAAAAATAAAAAATCTAGCTGGGCATGGTGGTGCACACTTGTAATCCCAGTACTTGGGAGGCTGAGACAGGATTGCAGGTTCAAGGCCAGCCTCAGCAACTTAGCAGACCCTCGGCAACCCAGGGAGACCCTGTTTCAAAACAAAAAATAAAAAGGGCCTAGGGTGTAACTCAGAGGTGGAATGCTCCTGGTCTCATTCCCTAGTACCACACAATAAATAAATAATAAAATTTTCTGCATTTCTGTCCCAAATAGTTTCTTCCCTTTTGGGCCAGGTTAACAACAAAGGCTTAGTGTCTTTCCTGGCTAGAGGACAGGCCTGAAGGCAGTCACTTCTTTTATCTTGCATATTAGAAAAGAGAAATAGTACTGCAAAGAACATGGAGACACTTTGAGAAAG
>PVJS01004386.1:0-69411 GCA_004027185.1 Glis glis
AGGATCCGGGTTCGCGGCCAGCCTCAGCTCTCTCGCTGTCTCTCTCCCTGTCTCTCTCTTTCTCTCTCTCTCTCTCTACTTAGTGAGGTCTCCGCAACTTCGTGAGACACGGTTTCAAAATAAAGTATAAAAAATAGGGCCGGGGCGTAGCGCGGAGGTAGAACGCCCCTGCGTTCAATCCCCGGTACCGCAAAAAAAAAAAAAAATAATAATAATAATCTCCATAGTGGCTAACAAAAAATAAAAAAATTTATTTGAATTTCAGCAAGAACTTCAGTGTCTGTTTAGGTTATTTTTCTGAAATACAGATAAAGTAAAATTTTCACATTTTATTTGTACAAATTACATCTATTATCTAACTATTCAGCCACCTTTAATTCATCTATCCAGTCTTCCCTTCTATGTAAGTATGTTCCATGAGGGGTGACTGCAAACATATTTACATCAATCGACTATGGTCAATCTTGGTTGATGGGATTTGGGATGCAGGTCTACCTTTCTCTTTTTAGTCTATTACATTGTTTCAGTTAAACTGAGAGACATACGTTTCTTAAACAAGTAAAATATAATGAAATTTTGTTTTTAAAGTTGCATTCAGCCGCCTAGTTTATGCCTTACCTCCTGCAAAGACAAAGTATATAATATTTTCAGGGTCCAACAAAGTTCCTGAGTGTTTTTCAAAATTTAGGTCTGAATGTCCCTGAGGCCTGCATTAGCATGGATCTGTGACTATAGGTCCTAATTCTGCTTCTGAACTGGACCAGTTCCAGTAATAGGAACTTCCTCTAAAGTAGAATGACTCACAGGCTGACTCTAAGACACTTATAGGCAATCTGGATGTTGGTAAGAGTTGACAGCACTGTCCAGACTTTCTCATATTTACTTAGAACATATTGCTTCAGTTATAGAATACATTGCATCAGGTTCCAAATAGTCTCCTGATGTCAATGCCTAGTGAAAATGGGAGTCTGGCTTTCTCCAGTACCTCCTCACCACAGCCTGTCTTCTAGAAGCTTCTTCATAGCACAGAGGCTCATGTGTGGGTACTCACATGATCTATCACAACTCTCACACTTAATATATTACTTTGGGCTCTATAGTACCTCCCAAATAAATACATTTCACTCTCATGTAATATAATTCTAGGTAGCAGAATTTTGGAGACTTGGGAATAAAAATCCTCAACAGTTAAAATGATCTTCCATATACATATGGACCCAATAGACACTATTTTTAGAAACTGGATTATAAAGGATAAATAACTATGGGAAACAATGGACTTCTAATGAATGAGAATTGTAATACTAACCATTATTCATGTTATATGAAAATAAAAATCACAGAGGTACTGTGGGTCACAATAATAATGCAATTGCAATACTAATTTAATCAGTACCTACTAATCAGTTTTAAGCAATATTTACATTTCTTCAATCTTCTAATCACCATATCCCTCTGTTATAAATCCATACATATTATTAAATAATTTATTCTCATCATGTCATTAACTTGAAATTGTTAATCATATATGTATATTTCAAAAAGGCATTTTGTAGCATTTCTACATTCCCTTTTATAATGAGCTCAAGTAGCTAAAACATTTAAAGTATACAGTAAAAAGACCTCTCAAATATATTTTCTACAAATGAAAAAATGTTTTATAGTCAAGCGTCTATGAATATTATTTCCTCTCATTCTCAGTCACACACACACACACACACACACATAATTCTAGGAACATCTATACTGTCATCAGTGAAATAAAACAGTCAGAGACCTGAATAACTATAGGACATCTGCCACTTGCAAATCAGGTCACCTCTCTAAGACTCACTCCAGCTATGCAATGGAGGGGCTGAACCACATTAGGTGAAGCCCAGTCCTCACATTTCATTTTCCAAGTAATTTGTATTGTCAATAAAGGAGGATTCAGTTTATTCAATGGGTAGAGCTTCCAAATTTATTAGGCAATGAGTATGGAATAGGATGTGTAAGACAGCGAGAAATCCGTGTTTCTGTTTGTCATAAAAATATGATTTTCAGATAATTAATTCATTTAACTTTTTTGGGTCTTGTTTCAGTCAACATTCTAATTGCTGTATCCCAAACACCTGACTACCAGAATTTAGAGGCAGAAAAATTTATTTGCTCACAGTTCTGGAGATATCAGGGGTTCAGTCCATGTTAGGACAGGTTACATCTGTGGAGCTCAGGGCATGGTGTCAAGAGGCAGAGAGAGAGAAAGCAAGGACTCTGCTCTCTGCTCTCACATCACACAGGCCGGAAGAGAGAGAGAGTGAGAGAGGAGAAGAGTAGAGAGAGAAGGGACAATATATAATCCCCAAGGCCACACTCCCAAGGAACCCTCCTAAACAACCAAGCCCCACCTCCAACATGGCTGCCTTGTCTCTAGGGGGGCATTCTAAATCCAAACCATAACAGGTTTCAATTTCCATATTTGTAAAACAAAACTTCTATACAGATGGTAATAAAAGTATCTCCTTTATTTACCATTTATTGATACACAGCTGTCCTCAAGAGTTCACTCGCTCAGACTCTACCTTTTCTTTCTCATCTTCAATGCACCAATTCCCTGCTCGTCAAGTCATGTTGTCCTGATCCTGGCAACATTTTGGAATAAAACTACCAGGTATTTTTATGTTCCTGGTCATCAATTTTATTCCAAGAATTGTGGGTGTGAAAGGAAGCATTATTTATAAATATTACAGAAACGTGGATAATTTGAAATAGATATCAAAGGAACATTAATGAATAAGCAAGTAATTCAGGTATTGTTTTCTGGAGTTACCGGTTCATGGGTTTAAAGAAGTCCTCCTGGATGTTATTCCTGATGATCTAAAATTTTCTCAATTTGGAAACTACAGGTCTGCCTAACTATGCAGTTGCCATTTTCTGCACAGGCCACATTATATGTATATCCCTTTGTGTTTCTGAAATGTGGTCATTTTTTCCTTATAGGCATTATTTATATTGTTTTCTCCTCTATTAAATGTACTCACTTTTTTCATTTGTTTATTCATTTATTGTGGTACACACTTTTGGTAAATGTCTTAAAATAAAGGAATTAAAATGTGTTTTGTTAGCATATTGTGTTCAAGGAGTGGGTTCAAAAAGATGGCTCATTTTCCAACCTTTGCATTTTTTAATTGTCTTTTGATATAGTTAGGTTTTGTTCTTTATATGTTGAATCATTACATTATTACATTACTGTAGTAATTACTTCAATCCAAATTCAAGCCATTTATAAAACAATAGAAATCACAATACATAATTTTTTGGAAAATATTGGACCACTTCAATTTTATTAGCTCTTAAATTTCTAAGTGATCAGGGTTTGAGCTTGTGCCATAGAAAATAATTTAAAATTATTGAAACACTTCACATATTTTAAAAACCACTTCAGTGGGGGAAATGACGGTGTTCTGAAAACAGCAGTAAGGGTGTAAAATTATCGGAAGCTCAAGTGTTTCAGTGTGAAAGTGATTGAGGTTCTTTGCTTGCACATCACAAAGCAATTGAAAATTACTGAAGTGGTTCAAGTGGTTCGTGTTTCCAGAGTTTTAGTCTTTCCTCCTCAGAGTGCTTTAAATGTTTGAATGTCTGAATGATTCCACAATGTTTCATATAAACCTCTGGTCCAGATGATCAGATTAGGAGGCAATGCAAATATTGAATAACTGAGTTGAGTTCACATCAAATATGAAGTGATTGGAGATTGTTGATTTCAAGCAGCCAAAATAAATCCATGATGCCATGTCCCTGTTTTAAGACCATGATGCAAAATTTAGATTTTTTATTCAGAAAAATAGGACTGTAGTAGAGGGATTTGGGGGGTTTGGGAGCACACAGTGAGATATTTCATTCGATTTTGCTTCTGGTTAGTGTGAATTTGATTTCAATTTTTTAAAAATTTAGAATGCAACTTTCTTGTAGATAACTGGAAAAAGGATATAAAATATCAAACAGCAGGTGTTTGTTGGCATAATTTGGTATTTTAAAGGCATACGATCCACATCTGATGTTTAAAATTACCAATGATAAACAATATAACTCTAGAATATTTTTTCCTTTTTTTGTGCATCTGGGGATTGAACCCAGCAGCATTCTAACTCTGAGCTACACCTCCAGCCATATTTTATTTTTTATTTTGAAATAGGGTCTCACTAAATTGCTGAGGGCCTCACTACATTTCTGAGGCTGGCCATAAACCTGCAATCCTCTTGTCTAAGCCTCCCAAGTACTGGGATTACAGGCATGTGCCACCATACCTGGCTAATTCTAAAATTTTAATGGGAATTATAGAATGATTCCATCAATTTATTTTGAACTTGTCTTCTATGAGATTAGTCAACACTTAGCCTACCTAATTTTAAGGCCATCTATCTCACACTTTAAACACGTATGATCTGATAGGTAGTCATCCAATGCAGGCTTATTGAGCGCCTACTGTGTGCCTGGTACTAAACTGGGGAGTAAAATATCATGAAACACAGATAGAATATCTGCCTTCATAAGCTAGAATCTAAAACCCAAACCTATCTTGCAAATAAGAAAACTGAAACCCAGAAAAATAATGTTACTTGCTCGTCATCACAATCCTAGGGTGAGAGTAAGAACAAAACTTATTTTTCAGTGAACTTTTCTCTCCTCTGAATAATGGCACCTCCTTCTAGTTGCATTTCAATTTTATTTTCCTAGTATTGGTTATTTTTTTAAGTTGGTGAGGAGATAAAGGTTGAAAATTGACAGAAATACAATGCTGATAGGGATAATTTGACCTCAGTTCCAGCCACAAACATTATTGATAACTAGTATAAAGAAATCCATCTTATCTTATTCAGACTAATTTTTCATATCTGAATATTGTTAAGATAATGTGGACTGAACATCTGATATATCAACAATTTAAGTCAGTATGTATGAATGCATTGTTGAATAAATATTATTGCAAGGGTAAAATTCCAAAAAAATGAGTACAGAATTTATGTAGAAAATCATTATTAAGAAACTTAAGCCAGGTGTGGTGGTGCACGCTTGTAATCCCAGTACTTGGGAGGCTGAGATCAGAGGATCCAGTCTTAATGAGGCCCTCTGCAACTTAGTGAGACCTGGTTTCAAAATAAAGAATAAAAAAATAGGACTGGGGTGTAGCTCGGAGGTAGAATGCCCCTGGGTTCAATCCCAGTATCACAAAAAAAAGAAACTTAAAACAAATATGCAGAAAATAAATTGATACACTGCTAGATAACATTAGTTAGAATGTTATCTATTTTTAAGCCCAAAGATGTTTCCTAGAATATAAATAATAATATACTAAAGATTTGGTTATATGGTTTTTCTAATAATTATGGTGTTACTTGTATATGTGCATTCAAAATTACATAAAGTAATTTTAGAAAAACTTTTTAATTTTTAATAAGATCATTTCATTTAGGACTTATTTCATGTAAAACATCTTTCCGTGAATGCTTCACATCTTGTGAGAGTGAATTAAAAGCCAAATGTCAAAACTTTATGAGAAGGAAAAACTTTCAAATAAAGCTAAAGTAAAGTATATTTGATTTAGGCATAATAAAGACTATAAAGAAAAGAAATAAAAGCAGGAAGTTTTAGGAGAAAATTGCAATTTTCCCCACCTCCATGTTTAATATTTTGGGTCCCAAAGTAAGAATACTAAAAGGGAGCCAAAAATCCATGTCTAAATATTTTAAAGTTAAAGGTTAACAAACTCTTAATATAACTTCAGAAAAAACAGAACTGAAAATTAAGTGTAAACCCATAGTTTCTGCTACAGTCAAATGCCTCATATGACGTTTGGATTGATGATGGGCTATATGTGACCATGGTGCCCTAAGATTAAAAGGGAGCTCAAAAATCCTTATCACTCAGTAGCATCATAAGCATCTTACTGTTTTGAGCTCAGCACATTGCTCACAAGTTTGTGGAGGTGCTGGTGTTAAAAAACCCATTGGGTTGCCAGTCATATAAAAGCATAGAACACACAATCATGTGTAGTACATAACACTTAGTGATGATAAATGACTATGCTACTGGTTTATGTATTTATCATTCAATACTTTTTATAATTGTTTTAGAGGGTACTCCTTCTACCTGTACAAAGTGTTTGCTGTCGACGGTATGCTGTGTCAAGCCTCCAGCAGCCTCATACATTTCCTGTTTGCCAAGTCTTTTCATTGCATCTAGAAGTCACATCGAAGGATTGGTCTATATCATTTGGGTTATGTAAGTATACACTATGGTGTTCACGAAAGGACAAAATTGTCTAATGAAAAATTTCTCAGAATATATTCCTGTTGTTAAGCTTCATGTGATTATAATTCAAAGCCATAAAAATATCAAAGACAATGGAATATACTGACTTATTTTAGCTCATAATTAACTACTAATCATTAACTATTAATCATTATCATTAATCATTGTTATTATTAATCATTATTAATCATTCACAATATTGCTTAGTACTTAAATTTTATCAGAAAGTCTCTTGAAATGTTTTATTCCATATATGAAGACCAATTATTTCTTTGGCATAGTGACTTTTTGAGCCTCAATCTCAGTAAATAAATAAGTTATCAGTGATATTCCCACATTAAAGAGATTAATATGACATAGGAGAGAAAAAATATTATTTTGAAAAGCTAATATGGTATAAATGTATAAATACCAAAGCAAGGTGAAAATAAGCAATTGGCCCAGGAAAACACCTAACGTGCAAAATAAAGTCCAAACACCAAAGTTTAAACACATGGGAGTAGTCCCTGCCCCCATCAGACCAAGTCGTAGATATTTCTTCTTTATTATCCTTGCTTAGCATAGGTGTGTAAAGCATTTACATTAATTGAAACATTCATGCAATTCAAATGTGTTCTTGGTAAGATGGATTTTAAAGCTCCATTACAATCTAGAAATGTTGTGCAAATAAATTGATCACTCACTTTGATTATGACTTTGAGATTTCTAAATCCAGATATCACTTTGTATTGAAACCACACATATTATCAAATAAAAATTTAAAACTTGACAAATATTTCCAATACCAAAACCCACAAAATCAGGGTACAAAATTATGTGTAGGATACTATCTTAGTTATTTAGAACATACTCAGAAAAATACAAAAAGAGGTATTACTTTCAGCATTGATGAAATTTTTAGGTGTTTTAGAAATTTTGTTTATAATTTTATATATTTAAATAATATAAATAAATGCCATCTTTATAATGTCCGTCTGCTGAACATGAAAAAGCCCCATAGCAAGCTACAGAAATATTGATTGATGGCAGTAAAAATACATTAATTAAAACTTTCATTTTATATGGATGATCAACTACCTTCAATTCTACCCGATGATATTAAGACACAGATTTCCAGGTAATCCCAAATAAAATCTCCTGAGAAGTTCTGTCAATAGTTTCACTATAATCAAGGTACTCTATACCTACTTCATGCTATGTGTGAACTAACATGAATTATACTAGCAAAACTTAGTAAATGTTAAGTTTAAAACAATTTTATCGATTACTTTGGAAGGTATAAAGAATGCTCCATGCCCTTAGCTCATTTCATATATTTAATTCAACAAATATTTTTGAGACCAGTTCATTTTCTGCAATAGGTATTGTGTTCCAGAGATGGGAAGAAAAAAAAATGTGGTTTCTACCATGAGCTCATGGCCTTGGAAAGAGGTGGAGGGGAGCATATGTATACATTTTTTTTTCTGTGTGGGCATTTAGTATATATTTGTAGGTACTTAGTATATAGAGGCTATATATATGCATATATATCCATACACATTAATTATAGACATATGTTCACATGTATGTATGTACATATATATGCGTTTATATATTCTGTGCATATTTACTTATTAGAGAATAAACTCAAGGAAAAATATTTGTATTTGTCAGAACTTACCAAGTATTCAATACACAGTACACTTTTAAGAAGTGGGCGTGAATTTTGTGAAATAAAGCTGAAATCTGAATCTTCTCAGTGGTCGTGCCATGCCAACCTGTGCTCTCCTTGCTAGACCTGCGCCGAGGGGAAAACTTAGTGAATGTGGTCTCCAAGTTGGCAAGTTTCAACTCTGATAACTAAGTCCTTTAATAGTAAACATTTCAGCCCACTTGGCCAAGGATAACTTTCTTCATCTGTATACTAAAGATTTATCTCAAAGAAGAAATCAGATAATTGAATGCTATTACACAAATACATATATTGGCACGATGTCTGGTGCATATTAACATGCTTAAGTGCTCAAGTATAAAAATGTACTTGCATATATACATGTATATGAGAAAAATTAAGGTGCAGAATGGTAAGTAAAATGATTCATGATGACACAAAGAATAATAGAGACTGTGTGAATTGAAATCTATCCCATTTCCCCAGCAACTTGAAACTCCTAAATTTTCAAAATCAGAGTCACCATTACCCTTCCTTGATTCCAAGTGATACAGATGGTACTGTTCATCTATTGCGTGTCCAGCAGTGCTTGTGGCATTTTATATAGAAATAATTAATTCTTTATAATCAGTATCTGACCACAATTTGAATTGTATGTCAGATATTTTATTTATTACTTATTACTTTTGATTTGGGGCATCAAAATAATAGTCAAGAAATCTAGATTTCTCTGCAAACTCTAAAACAAAAATGTATAGAGACTTTCCTATACTCATTTAAATGAACATGTGTGTTATTCCCTAGAAACAAAGTAGCAGCTTATCAAATATGTTGAAATTTATTTTGTACTTTACACTGCCCATGGCTAAATCCCAGTCATCCCATCTTGGTAAATGAAAAGAAGTATTATTTTAGTTTGCTGTAACATGCCTGTCAGTTAGAAATGCCTGCAAGACAGTCAATCAATAACATTAATTGAACAACCACTTTGCACCAAATATTGTACATTACTAGATAAGGCCTTGCTGTTACCAATGGAACCAAATAACCAGACAGTCACAAATGTATTATTTGATATTGTTTTATGATTATAGTTATTATTATGTTATTTTAAGTGTGATATTTTAAGCCTGTTATGTGACCACACAACTATTTTCATATCAAGTCAGATAGAATAACATCAATAACCTATCTATACAGAATGAAAAACCCCACAGTCATACTTTCCACTCCTATCATCTACCATTCATCTCTAGATGGAACAAACTTCCCCAAACACAAATGCTAGCATTTCATTCCCATCCTTCTGCTTAGCAGGTTTCAATAATTCTCTATCATTGCCATCACTCTTTCTAAAGTTGTGGTCCAAAAAAAAAATCTGTAGCAGAATCCTTAACAATGTATATTTTAAAAATGCAATTGAAAACTTTCTTTCTTTGAATTGCCTTGTGGTACTGGAGTTGAGCCCCATAAACATTTCTTCTTGGCATTATCAATAAGGCGGCAGAAGGGATGGATCTTCTATTGATAACGCAAGGCCATGGTCAGGGTAGTTCTCTTTTATGTTTCTGAGTGCTATTTTTCCAGGCTACTTCCCTACTGCAAGGCTACTGCAGGCATGGGCCAATGATGTCCCTTCTCCTGCGGGTTTTGCTGCTTCCCAGCAGGTAGCTTCCGGCTAGCTTTTCTCTTTACTGTGCCATCCTAGTGAACTTTCCTTCAATATAGCTTTGGGGAAAACCCTCTTCAAAGTTTGCTTTTTTCCTTAAATTATTTTTCCTAAATTATTTTCCTTAATGCAAAAGATAGCTATTTCTCTACATTTTCTATTCCTATATTCTTTAGAATTCCCTATTATCTTTTTAGTAGCTAACCACCTTTTACTATTTAGTCATCCTTTAATTTAAATTTTTACTGGCCAAATCACTGGAGTGGTTTCAATCTCTTGACTGGAATTTAGTGGATATATTTTCCCACATTTAATCCCTTTCCTACCTATGACAAATAATTTTCAGGATTCTAAAAGATTTCATGTTTTTGTGTGCCCTTTATTCTGGATGCCCATACTTGTTTTCAATTTTTCCAGGAATCAGGTCAAATACCATTTCTTCCAGATTTCCATTCGTTTTGTCTTCAGGAAAGCGTATTTTGCCAGGCACAGTGGTACATACCTATAATCCCAGCTACTTGGGAGGATGAAGCAGGAGGATCTTAAATTTGAGGCCAGCTTAGACAACTTAGATTCTATCTAAAAATAATGATGATGATGATGATGATGATGATGATGATGATGGTGGCGGGGTTTAGTTCAGTGGTAGAGCACTTGCCTAGCATGCACATGGTGTTCTAACCACAACACTTCTAAAGAAAGATGAAAGAAAGAAAGAGTCATGTAGAAATGAAAGAAGGAAGAGAGAGAGAAAGAGAGAGAGAGAGAGAGAGAGAAAGGAAAAGAGAGAGAAAGAGAGGACGGAAGGTAAGAAGGAAGAAAGGAAGGGAGGGAGGGAGGGAGGGAGGGAGGGAGGAAGGAAGGAAGGAAGGAAGGAAGGAAGGAAGGAAGGAAGGAAAAAGGAAGGAAGGAAGGAAAAAGGAAGGAAGGAAGGAAAGAAGGAAGGGAAGGAAGAAGGGAGAAAACTTTTCTCTTTGTTCTGGGTCACATATCTCCTTCAGTCATTTATAGTCCATAATATAATTGTGTGTTTAATTCTCCATCATTCTCCACAGTCTCTGAAACCCAAACAGCACTTTTCTATCATCCAGCTGTCAACATCATTTAACACATACTAGGTCCCTAATCAAAGATTTGTTGCCTATTTAAATAGGACCCCCTCCTCCTCCTTTTTTAATTTATATTTTAATGGTGAGGTTTTGAGGTTATATAATTTTCAGAAAGTGTTCTTTATCTCTGTTCTGAATAGAGTTCGTTAGGGTTGAATGAGCTTTTTGTCTTGTCTAAATCCATAGAGCAATATGCTCTGTAGATAAGGAAGCTCACACACTACAGCGATTTCTATAACACTGAACACTGTGCTGTTAGGAATTGGACCAATGCCAGGACACATTTCTCATTGACAATTAAACACCCATCAACTGGTAATGATGACTCCTAGTAACTTGTGACACAGACCAGACAGAAAGGCTATGATCTAGATGGGAAAGGTATTTGATCTCATTACTCATCCCTGGAGCCATTCTCTGCCTCAGGATGTTGAATGACTGGAGCCCTCAATGAACAGAAGCTACTAAATAGAAGGCAGTCTATGAGAAATGTGCACATTCTAACTTAAAGACTATAAATGTGCTTTCTGCTTAATTTGTGTGTGTATGTTTCTGGAGAACATTAAGTATTTTCTCACTTATTAAATTCTAGTTTTCAAAAGTTGCAAAACATGAATGATGTGCACATAGAAAGTGCCAAATAAAGGAACAAATCTGCACAGTATTTGCACCTCAATAGTTGATTTAAAATTAATGTTCATCTTTTAAATAATTATCTTTTGTTTCATTCATAAATGAGTATAACGACAAAGATTTTTTAAGAACAAGCATTTGGAAATCTGTACTGCACACAAAATAAGTTGAAGTTTGTTTTTTCAGGCAAGTAAAATGTAATTGAGACAAATACATTTTTAAATACTTCTCTGGCACTGATAAGAATATATAGCTACCTCATGGGTTTTTACTCAAAATCTGTGCTTTATTGAAGGATTTATGACTTTTTAGGTTTTCACTTTTCTTTTGAAAGGAAATTAGTCAACCATTTACAAATAGTCTGACAATCTATGGAATTGCATTTATCCCAAATAGGTCATAGACCATTGTCAAGAACATAGTATCATGGCATAAAGCTATACTCTAAATCGAATACCTTGCTTAGTTTGTTTCTAAATTAGGAATATTAGATATTATAAAATAAAAGGAAGTTTAAGTAACCAAATGGTATGCATTTATGAAAATTTCTTCTTTGCATAATATTTATCTTTTAACTTCTTGATTTACATAGTTCCATAAAATGCCATTACCCCCTGCACACAATAACTCTGTTGTATATTTTAGAGAGTTTATAATTGTGAGAATAAGAACAATTTTTCTTTTCCTATATAGGTCATCCTATATAGGAATCCTTGAAAATTGAGTTTTACCTTAATGTTTACATAAAGGCTCTTGGCATATCCATTCATTTGGACTCAGTTACAAGTGTTTTTTTCTTTTGTATATTGAAATTAAATTATTTTGTTGGCAAATAAGCAGAAAAAAATAATTAAAAACAATCTAAATTTAACTGGTATGAGGAGTAGATATGGAGCAATTTTATTCAACTTTAAAATAAATTTTGATGATGCACTAGAATTTTTCTCAAAAAACACTCAAATTACTTCCAAATTATAAAAAAGTTTAAAAACTCTGAAATACAAACAATTCAAGAAATACTTATCAGGTACCTATTATCATCATATATTATATACTTTTTATATATCATTTAGTTTACTATTAGAAAATTATGAGGTTAATAACCTAATTTATTTTATAATTGGGAAAATAAGATTCAGAGAAACTAGAAACCGTTAATTCAAATTAGTACGATGCTAAAATAACATTTTTGGGAGGGGTATAAAAAAGTACATGAAATATGAAAACAATGATTGCTGTAGAAGAAACTATTCTTTGTCTAGAAAAACCTGACCTAAAATCTCTAAAGACAAAATGTAAACTAAGATTTACCCATAGGAAAAGCAAGCAGACATCATTGAAATGATGCCTGATTTGGCATTTGGTAGAAGTTTTTTTCCTCTCCATCTTCTGAAGGTCATGGGTGGAGCTGAATCACTGCAGCAAGATTTGCACTCCATGCCACAACAGTCTAACGGGTAAGTGTGGAGTCACACTGGCTGGGTTAGCTTATTTGCTCTTGCACTTACTAACTGAGAATATGTGGAAATGATATTTACACATTCTATTTCTCAGTTTTATTATTCATTAATGAAAACATAGATATAACTTACTTTCATGTTTTGTTGTATGTAGATATGATATTACCATGTGTTAGTAGCTCTTAATCTTTATTTTTAAAAATTATTGAAGCATAAGTTAGTCTTTATTGGGTAGCTTAATTACAAATATACATGCATTTAATTGTCAAAATTAAATTTCGAATTTCCCTTTACATGATCTTTTACTAGGTTATATATTAATTTTTGAAAGAGATTATACATTTTCTAATGTGTTTTGATTAAAACTACAAAGGTATTTTGTGTGCTCAATAGTAAGGCATTAAATAGGTTTAATTGGTTAACAAATGAATGGATGCTAATGGCTTTGGATTGTATGCCAGCATTGTTTAATGCCATGAGACAAATCAACTAATGATGCAAAATTTTCAAATTTAGTTGAAAAATAAGTCTATTTATATATTTACCAGAATGACTCTGTAGATAGCCATTCCACAGTTTATAAAATCCATAGTTACTTCTGTTATATTCTACATACAATAATTTGTAAGACACTTCAATTGCTACAGCATGAAAACTGATTTTTTTCCATTTTTGCATTTTGAAGAGTTGCAAGGGGCAAAGGTTGCAAACATACACAAATCAAGATCATATTCTGATTTGACACATTTGCCTGACATGCCTCCATAAGCCAGAACTTACCTTTCAAAATGTGGAAGAACTAGGTTGCAAAAGATTGTGGGAGATGTCAAACCACAGTGCCTAACAGCTCTTAGCTTTAAACATGTCATGCTCAGTGATCATTAAAGTTCTCTGATCTTGCCTGCAACAGTGTGGAAATCCAGACATGGAGGTCTCACTGCCAGTCATTATTTAGGGTTATTGTTGTATTCAGGAGCAGTCATCATAGCAATGGAAGCGAATTCATTAACAGTATTATGGATTCCTAATACACCTGCAAAAACTGTGGGCTCTAGTAGGAAGGAAACCTTATGTTTCCCATTTAATTTCATCTGGCTCAAATGAAATTACAAATATCTACTTTCTTCATTATAGAAGGAGAGAAGATGAAGATTTTTTTCCTTATGTCAACGTTGTATACTTCAACCTCATAAATACCTGAAAAAATATTGCAGTCATCTTGAATAAGAAAGGAAGGGGAAAAATAAATATTTAAAGGCAGCACGAATACTAGAAAATCCAACAATATATTTTAAAAAATATTTTGGAGGGAAAGTCTGAATTCTGCATGTGGTTATATTTATGAGCCAAAAATAAAAGGGATTTTGAAGAATGAATATATAAATAGACTTCATATAAGAATTTTGTGTGTAAAAAACCTTCTGTAATTGTTTCCTTACTAAAACACCGGAAGTACCTAAAGAAGTATTAGTAAAAAAGTTGTAAATAGACACTTAACAAAAGAAGTACAAACGGCCAAGAAATACATCATTAGCAATCAGGGAGATGCAAATCAAAACTACAGTGAGATTCCTTTTAACCCCAATCAGAATGGCAATCATCAAGAAGTCAAACAACAATAAATGCTGGCAAGTATGTGGGGAAATAGGGACTTTTCTACACTGTTGGTGGGATTGCAAATTAGTGCAGCCACTATGGAGATCAGTGTGGAGATTCCTCAGAAAATTGGGAATGGATCCACCATATGATCAAGCTATACCACTCCTTGGTATCTTTCCAAAGCGACTAAAATCAGAAAATCATAGTAATACATGCATGTGAATGTTTATGGCAGCACAATTCGCAATAGCCAAATTATGGAACCAAACTAGGTGTCCATCAACAGATGAATGGATTACAAAATCATGGGACATACACACCATGGAATTCTACTCAGCAATAAAGAAGAACAAAATTATGTCATTTGCAGGAAAATAGATGGACCTGGAGAACGTTATGTTAAGTGAGATTAGTCAGTCACAGAAAGTGAAGGGTCATATGTTTTCTCTCACATGCAGAAGCTGGGGAGTAATTGGGATACCACGGAGATAATGAAGGAGATGAACTTCAGATAATGAAGGAGAAACTGCAGCGGAGCCAGGGATGTGGTCTAAGGGAAGGGGTTGGGGGAATCAAGAAAGGAATCACCTTCATTGACATTATATACAAATGAGAGAATACCAATGTCAATCTCAATATCCAGTATGGGGAAGGGGGGAGTGGGGAGGGAGCTGGGTAGAAGCCCACAAAGGGCTGTGTGCATGTACTTCATTATCTCTATGAAATACATTATGATGTGAGACTATAATGCACCAACAAAAGTATGAAAATTATATTACAATATTTACTTTGTTTTGACTAATATCTTATATCATTTTTCCTCCAAGTTTCTTATTTGTTCTATATATTTGCTTTTGTTTTTACCTATAAATGGTCATAACATATCTGAAATATTACTATATCTATATATTGTCTTTATTGAATGCAATTTCTCTGTCATTACTTGCAAGGATGAGTGGGAATCTCTTCTTCCTGAAATACCCACTAACATTTACAACATTTTCATTACTAATAATGGTAGCTATGAGGATGATACTTTAAACGTTTTTATTTTGTTTATAGCACTTGACTCTTGTTTTTCTTGCTAGTAGTTGGTGCTATGATTTGAATATTTACTTCAAATTCCATATGTTGGAGCCAGGCATGGTGGCGCACGCTTGTAATCCCAGTACTTTGGGAGGCAGAGACTGGAGGATCCGGGTTCGCGGCCAGCCTCAGCTCTCTCTCTCTCTTCCTGTCTCTCTCTCTACTTAGTGAGGCCCTCCGCAACTTCGTGAGACCCGGTTTCCAAATAAAGTATAAAAATAGGGCCGGGGGTGTAGCGCGGAGGTAGAACACCCCTGGATTCAATCCCCGGTACCACACACAAAAAAAAATTCCATATGTTGGAAACTTTTTAAAATTACTTTTCATTTTTGTACTTTTATTAGTACATTGTAATTATACATCATAGTGAGGTTGAAAGTGGTACAAACATAGATGCACACAGCACTTGTTGTGTTTCCCTCCTGATGTCACCCCACTTCCCCCTCCCCCCTGCTTGTACATGTTGCTGAGATTGGTAGTGATACCTTCATATATAGACATAGCATTATTTGACTGTCTTCTTCTTTAATCCTCCTTTGTTCCCTCCCTTCCTCTTTCCCCCAATCACCTTCCACTATTCTACTGGTCTCTCTCCTCATTTATCTGAAGTCTCTTTTGTTTCCTATTTTCTCTCTAGCTTTCACACATGAAAGAAAACATATGACCCTTGACTTTCTGAAACTGGCTAATCTCACTTAGCATAATATTATCTAGTTCCATCCATTTTCCTACAAGTGACATAATTTTATTCATTATGGTTGAGTAAAATTCCACTGTGTGGATATACCACATGTTCTTTCTTCATCTCTTGACAGACACCAAAGTTGATTCCATAATTTGATTATTGTGAATTGTGCTACTATAGTCATGGATATTGTGTTAGGGATTAAGTTTCCAAGCTATAGGACTCCTAAGAAACTTAATCACTAGTGCAACAGTGTTGAGAGGTGAGACATTAGGAGCCCTCAGGAACAGATTATTGACATTATCTTGGGAGTGGGTTTGTTATCTCAGGAGTGTGTCCTTTTTAAGGATGAGTTGGCCTCTTTACTTCTGTCTTGTTGTACCTTCTGCCATGTTATGACAAAATAAGAAGACTTTTACCACATGTGACCCCTGGATCAGAATTCCTAGTCTCCTCCAGGCTATGAGCTAAATAAACTTCTATCATTTATAAATTACTCAGTCTGTGGTAGTCTGTTTTAGCATAAAATGGACTAAGACAGTTGATTTTACCAGATAGGTCACAATAAGTGTTCTTTCACATAATTTATCCCACATACCCGTGATTTCCATGTTAACATCTTCTAATCTGGTTAACTTCTGGGTGTATCAATTATTTATGGTAGATATGTACATTCAAGATCCTTTACTTATAGTGTCTTAAATCCTTACAAAATCTTATAAGACAGACATTTGTTATTCAACAATAACAAACAGCTCAGTCAACAGCTCAGACTCAGACAGGATTAATGACCTGTCCTTAAGTCACCACATTAAGGTGTAGCAGGTATGCAACACAAATTGTGGTTCCTCCTTTGAGCATGTTACACAGTTGATTTCTGTTTTTAGAGTCAAAGTATGTAGCTCCTTTAGTGACTGTGTAAACTTTGACAAAGTAAAGTTGCTTCACTTCTTTGAATCTGAATTTCATCCTCTGTATTAAATGTGCCATTGACCTTGGCCTAATACCCAGGAGTGATAGATGGTGATAAGCATAGCTGCGTCCTAGCAACGGACACAAAAAATGCAGCTTTCTTCATTTTAATATATATTTTCTTTTCTCTACCTCCTTCATTTCCACCTTTTCCCCTTTATCTGCCTTGTCTGTCATGAAAGAGTAAAATGTATATTCAAGTTCAATTTCTGGTTCCATTGAGATACAACCTACATTATGCTGAGGACATTACCATCTAAGTCAATTTTCTTATTTCAAGAACATGGAACACCAAGACAGAATATGTATGGTATGTGATAAGCACTGGGTACTAGATAAATGTTGGTCCCTTCTCCTTTTTTCTTCATTAAACATGAAGCTTTATGCAAATGTTAGGTTTTATTATTATGAGAAACTAAGAGTGTAACCAAAATTTCATTTAATTTGATGTCAAGAGGGACACACACACACACACACCAAATAATTTATTGTCTAACTTTTCAAGTGCTTTTAATTAACACAGTGCCACCGTTTGCTGACCATATAGGAAATAGCACTATTTCTCCTAAAGACAGGGAAAAATTCACCTTCTGATAATTGCACCCTTGCCATTGTCTATTATACTCCAATTCTCATAAATTGCTTGGGCATTCGTCCTTTCCAAATAGTCTTCCAATGCTGATATTTTGTTGCTCTGGATTGAAATCTTGCTCTTTCTCTCTATATTAATTCCTTTCATTAGGCTGCCTGATCTGACCTCTACCCCAGTCCCCTTTGATCACTCCATAGTGTCCAAAAATAGTCACTTTGCCTATTATTTTTCACATGTCAACTGTACTGTCAGCCCTGGCACTTCTCTCTGCATTTTCCTTCTTTTTTTTTTTTTTTTTTTTGTGGTACCGGGGGTTGAACGCAGGGGGGTTCTAACTCCGCGCTATGCCCCTGGCCCTATTTTTTATACTTTATTTTGAAACCGGGTCTCATGAAGTTGCGGAGGGCCTCACTAAGGAGAGAGAGAGAGAGAGACAGGGAGAGAGAGAGAGAGAGAGAGAGAGAGAGAGAGCTGAGGCTGGCCGCGAACCCGGATCCTCCGATCTCCGCCTCCCAAAGTACTGGGATTACAAGCGTGCGCCACCACGCCCGGCCTGCATTTTCCTTCTTACTTGGGTCTATTTTCTTCACTCTCTGCTTCTCCTACTCCGTTGTCTTTCTTATTTTCTTTTTTCTGAGTCTTCTCACTTTAACTCCTCACATATCCATTTTTGTCTTTCCTTCTTTGCCACTTCTTCCTGGCTGTGATCCAATCTCCCCTTTTCACATGATCCAGAGAAGACGGATTAAAGGAGGTAGGCAGTCGATTTGTAAAGAGCATAAATGCTTATATAACATAAAATACATGGCAAAGAAAGATGCTGGGCTTAGAAGTTGATTCGTGGGGGTAGTTAAAATATTCTGTGGCAAGTATATTTGAAGTATTCAATTTCCAATGCTAAAGACTACAAGTTTGATATGTGTCCGGTAAATGAAAGCATGTCTGAGGAGACCTTGGAGAAATCATCACCTTGCTAGGAGGTAGTGCAAAATTAATTCCACATTTTTAGTGCTTTCAATTTCTTGCACATGATTCCATTGTTATGTCACTCTGTCACTTGTCGACTATGCAAGTTGGCTTACTGATGTTATCTTTCTGTGTTTCATTGTTAGTTGCATAGAATGTAGTTAGCTGCTTGTGCAGCTGTCGGGTTTTCTAGTATTCTTGTTGCCTTTTAAGTCTTTATTTTTCCTGTCCCTTTCTTGTACAAGATGAATTTGCAATATTTTCTCAGGTATTTGTGAGGTTGAAATACGCAATGTTGACATTTTTCTTTTTGTCAAGTGTCAAACATTTGAGGCTTTTTTTTCTTAGATATTTTTGAAGGCAAAATTTGTTTGAATGTGTAAATATGTAACTGATACAATATATCATTTTAATAAATTCCCTGATAAATTCTCATGATATATTTACTTGATTTTTAATATATATAAACATGTACTTCTGTGAATAATTCCAGTGCTTTGTATTTATCTATATAGAATTGCAAACTTTACATATATTATTATATTTGGTACTAGGGACTGAATCCAGGGACATTCTACCTCTGAGCTACACACCCAGGGTTTCACTAGGTTACTGAGGGTCTCAGTGAGTTATCACACACTGGCCTGTAGCCTGCGATCCTGCTATCTCAGTCTCCCAAATACTTCCAAATATCATCATCTTTGAGATTCACATCAACACTGGTAAGCAAGCAAGACATATTATCCCTTCCAGTTATAGATGAGATAAGGGATTGCAGAAGTTTTAACTGCATTCTCAAACTCAAGCGACCAGAGAGGAATTAAGACTGGAATACATAGGTCCACTATGTTTATTCATAATGCACTGCTTTCCCATCAAACTTTAATGCCTCCTGTCCTAGTTTATTCATGCTGCTGTAATAAAATATTATAACTTAGAGGCTGATCAATAACAGAAATTTAGCTGGGCGTGGTGGCACATGCCTGTAAACCCAGTACTTGGTAGGCTGAGACAAAAGGATCACAGGTTCAAGGACAGCCTTACCAATGTAGTAAGACTCTCAGCAACCTAGCCAGACCCTGTTTCTGAATAAAAAATAAAATAAAGCTGGAGGTGTAGCTAAGAGGTAGAATGCCCCTGGGTTCCACCTCAGCACCACACACACACACACACACACACACACACACACACACACCACAATAATAATAATAATAATAATAATAATAATAGAATTTTATTTCTCATAGTTTTAGGGGCAAGGTAGTCCTCATAGTTTTAGGGGCAAGGTAGTCCAAGATCGGGACAGTGTCTAGTGAGGGTCTATCTTCTTACTCTAAGCTCACATGGTGGAAGGGCTAGCTAGATCTCTGAGGTCTCTTTTTGTTGTTGTTTGTTTTTGTGGTACTGGGGGTGGAACCCAAGGGCTTTCTATCTTCGGGGCTATACCTCCAGCCCTATTTCATTTTTTATTTGGAAACAGGGTCTCAAAAAGTTGCTGAGGCTGACTTCAAATCTGTGATCTTCCTGCCTCAGCCTCCCAAGTACTGGGATTACAGGTGTGTACCACCATGCCCAGCTTTGAGGTCTATTTTTTAATGGAGCTAATCCTATCCATGAGGGTTCCATACCTATGATCTAACCACCTCCCAGAGGCTTCCACATTCTAATATCATCACCTTGGGAGTAGAATTCAACACATGAATTTGGGGGAACACAAATATTCAGACTATATCACTTCTTATATATAAATATGTCTAGACTATATAACTTCCTTAAGTGCCTTGAAATAACAAATAATTTACGTTTTCTATCATCATTATCATAATAGTTACAATCTGCCAGCCACTTTATTTATATTATTTCTTATCCTTACTATAGACCTAGCAGCCATGTCTAGTTAATCCCAATGACAGACGAATTAATCCCAATGAAGATGTTGCCAGAGAATTTCAATGTGTCCTAAGTCAGATACCTAATAGGAACTTGTCTTTTCTTCTTACTTATTCTACATATCTCTGAGTGTGCATTGTTTCTACTTACTTATATTAAATAATTTCCAAACAAATGCCTTTTTTTGTTTTTTATACTTTTATTGGTACATTATAGTCTCACATCATAATGTAGTTCATATGATAGTGACATAGGCACACAGCACTTGATGAGACTCCCCAGCTCCCTCCCCACTCCCTCACCTTCCCCATACACGATTTTGAGATTGGCATTGGTATCCTCACATATGTATATGATATCAGTGGAAGTGATTCCTTCATTAATTTTTCCCTTCCCCCCAAAACTACCTCCCTCACTCCACTGAAGTTTCTTCTCCATTATCTAAAGTCCCTCTTATGTCCCAATTACTCCCTAGTTTCTGCATGTGAGAGAAAACATATGACCCTTCACTTTCTGTGACTGGCTAATATCACTTAACATAATGTTCTCCAGGTCCATCCATTTTCCTGCAAATGACATAATTTTGTTCTTCTTTATTGCTGAGTAAAATTCCTTTGTGTATATATCCCATAATTTTGTGATCCATTCATCTGTTGATGGACACCTGGGTTGGTTCCATAATTTGACTATTATGAATTGTGCTGCTATAAACATGGATATGCATGTATTACTATGATTATCTGATTTCAGTCCCTTTGAAAAGATACCCAGGAGTGGAATAGGTGTATCATATGGTGGATCCATTTCCAGTTTTCTGAGAAATCTCCACACTGATCTCCATAGTGGCTACACTAATTTGCAACCCCACCAACAGTGTAGAAAAGTTCCTATTTCCCCACATCCTTGCCAGAATTTATTGTTGTTTGACTTCTTGATGATTGCCATTCTAATTGGAGTTAGAATTTTTTGTGTGTGGTACTTGGGATGGAACCAAGGGGTATTCTACCTCTGAGCTACACCCTCAGGCCTATTTTATTCTTTTGTTTTGAAACAGGATCTCACTAAGTTGCGGAGGGGCTCACTAAGTTGCTGAGGTTGGCAGCGAACCTGGGATCCTCCTGTCTCAGCCTCCCAAGTACTGGGATTACAGGTGTGCACCACCACACCCAGCCTAGATGGAATTTTAATGTAGTTTTAATTTGTATCTCCCTGATTACTAATGATGTTGAACATTTTTCATGTATGTATTGGCCATTTGTGTTTCTTTTTTTGTGAAGTGTCTATTTAGTTCAATTGCCCATTTCTTGGTGGGTAATTAGATTTCTTATTGTTAAGTCTTTTAGAGTAATTTGTATATTCTAGATATTATTCTTCTATCAGGGGAATAGCTAGCAAAGATTTTCTCCTAGAAAACAGCTCATGACTGCTTTCACAGTCAACCTAAGTGTCCGTCAACAGATGAATGGATAAAGAAAATGTGGTGTAGATATACATAATGAAATTTTACTCAGCCATAAGCAGAAAATAAATTATGCCATTTGCAGGAAAACAGATAGAACTAGAGAAATATGCTAAGTGAGATCAGCCAGTCTCAGAAAGTGAAGGTTCATTGTTTTCTCTCCTATATTGAAGATAGAGGGAAAATAGGAAACAAAAAGGACTTCAGATAAATGAGGAGAGAAAACAGTAGAATGGTGGAAGGGGTTGTGGGGAGTGAAGTAGGGAGAAGAAAAGAGAGAATCAATTGATGAAAAACAGTTCAAATAATGCTATATCCATATATGAAGGCATTACTATCAATCTCACTAAAATGTACCAGGAGGGAGTGGGGTGGGATGAAGAGGGAAACACACCAATTGCTGTGTGCATGTATGTGTCTATTATTCTGAACCTTACAATGATGTATAATTACAATGTACCAACAAAAGTATATTAAAAAAAGAAATGAAAAAGAAGTGAGTTGCAATATAACCCCAGAATAACTTCCAGCTTAGGTCCTCTCTAAACCCACTTGTCTAATACTTATCTTTGCATGGGGAACATCTGTGATCATATCAGCAACTTGGATGTACATGCAATGGTCTGTCTCCAAGTCACCAGTAAAGCCAGATACATATTGAGATATATACATGTCACTTTGAGACAGCTCAGCACACAAACATGTGCACATGTATATATAAACACACATTGCTCAAAATCCAAAAAGTCACATTTCAATTAGATCAACTATATTAGATTTCTATTGCTTGTAAACAAATTATCACAATTTAGTGGTGCAAAACAATATGAATCCATTTTCTCAGTTTCCATGTATCAGGAATATAAATATCATCAGTCTGGGTCTTCTGCTCAGGATTTCCATAGCAGCAATCAATGTATCAAGCCAGTTTGCTTCTCTCTGAAGTTGTGTGTTGCCTTTGGAGAGCACACGGAGGTTGGTTGGTAGAAGTCACTTCTTTTCAGTTGTAGGACTGAGGTCCCCATTTTCTTGCTGACTGTCAGCAGATGTTGACTCTCAATCCCCACAGACTATTTGTATTTCTTTGCCATGTGGCCTTCTCTCAAGCCCTCTGCAGTGTGACAGCTTGCTTTTTCAAGCATAACAAGAGAATTACCTCTCCATTCTGTTAAGACACAGTCTTACTCATATAACACAATCATGGGAGTGATTGACCAACCCTTCACCTCTGCCATATGATACAACCTGTCAAGATGGCACCTGTTTTACCACCTTTTCTGTATTTTATTGGCTAGAAGCAAGTTACAATTCTACCCACACCCAATGGGAACAGGCTATAAAGGGCCACTGAGTGCCGTCTTGCAATTTTGTCTAAATCCAACTCATGACAGCCAGGAAACAATGAGAGGAGGAGGAGACTCAGGTCCCAAGATCCCTCTGATAGCATGTCTCCTGTGACCTACTTCCTTCCATTACGTCTCAACTCCTAAAAGTTCCACCACTTCTGGTGACTAAGCCTTCAACATGTGACCTCTGGGGAACATTTAAGATCCAAACCATAACAACAGGTGATATGTTTTTGCTTACTACTCTGTTGAAAAATGATATCTTGTCATAGTGTTCTGTTGTTTCCCTTCTACTTGTAATCAAATGCATTTCTAGTGATGGGAATAGATTTTTTAAAAAATCTAATTATTAGTATCAATTAAGTTGCATATATCTTTTCAAAATGAAAATAAAAGTCTATCAACTGTAAAGAATTTAAAATATATCTATCATTTTTTAATTTAAATACATAAAATAAGGGTACAGTTGGGTTTTACATATTCTTAAATATGACCTTATGCATTTCCCTTTCTGTAAATTATTCTTAGCTTTCATCAAGGCTATACATTAGAATAACTTCTCACAATAATAGCATTTCTAAGAAAACCATTTCCCAACTGGTAGTTGTATTCAATTTCAAGAGTTTCCACTCTGTGAATACAATGCCATAGTTTCAGATTTATGAATAATGGACCAATACATTATGAAGGAAGTCTTCCTTGGAGCTTACTACCCTCTATTGGCTGAGAATATGAGTGACTATAATACTGATGATAATTTATTGCATAATAATAAGATTTTACTATTGCAGCATTTAAATTAATCATGTAAGAGGGAGGGTCTTTTCTGTTCCTATGTATTCAAAGGCATTTGCTTGAGTTGTATCTCTACTTTCTCATGTCAGAGAAAACATTAGACATGATTAGCTGTAGGTATCTGTGCCTCATGATATCCAAGCAAAGTCCTTTTTATATTTCATCTCATAATTGTATTTGCAACTTAATGTTTGAAGTGTCAGTCTTTGTAAAATTAGCTCATCTTGTTATGATTTAGAGCTTTGATGTGAGTGAAAGGCTTCTATTGCAATGCAGAGTCACATCTGAGAGTAAACTGCATAGACAAAGAGACTTACAAGACTAGTAAATCAAATACTCCGAGCTGTCTATGTGGATTATGAGATAGTATTTGCATAACTTTGAAGTATTTATACTGATGAAATTACAATAATTAAAATCATTGCTGTGTCAATTGCTAGATGCCACAAGGCATAGCAATTACTAGCATGCAAATCAGACTTTGTGTAAGCATTTTAAAGAATAATTACCTTATTTGATTCAGATGTGCCTGAAAGGCATTAAGAATCATTTGAGCTATTTTGCCTTCAACAATTTTAAGGCTCATAGATAATGTTGTTGTTATTATCAATTATTTACTTTTGTATATCACTTTTCCTTATTTTGGTCGAAACTAAATGCCACAGACCAAATAAAAACACACAACTTTGCTCTAACTAGAAACAATTTACAGTATCAGTTAAATCTTCATCTTGCTTCAGCAAACATTTTTCTTTCTAATGGGTTTTACTCTGCTATGTCATCAGTTTCATGCTAAATAGCTAATGTATACCCAATGTCTATATTCACACAATTTAGGATCAGGGTTGTGAATTGCAGGAAAATGCTGGAGTAAGAAATCAAGGCATGAGGTTGTAGAATATCCTCTCAAATATATTTGTCACAGGACATGAATAGGTGGTGACTTAGCATGCCGAAAATTATACTCTTTAAACTGCAATTTACTTTTTGAAAATTAACACCAAACTTTATGTAACACATGCATTCATAGCTGACATCATATTAGAGTATGTGATCATTAACAATCAGGAAGTACTTCCTGCAAGACTTCACGTAAAGTAATGGCTCATGCAAGTTTACTTCATATGATTGTTTTCTAACCAAATGACACCTCAAGATCCATTTTTTAATCTATGGAGTAAGAAATGAAAACATAAAGACTTTTAAAAATATGTTCATGCAGAATTATTGAGTTGTAGATCACTGAATCATAGCAGGGATGTTTATGAGGACTGCTGCCCCACCTACAGCGGGGTTTCTTTGGGTTTGCTCAATTTCTTCATGTCTCTTAGATAGTTTCTCTAATAGATAAAGTTTTATGTTATTCCTTTGAAATTTCTGGGTGTTTTTCTGACCAAAGCTCTGTTATTTTAACTTGAGTTACTTTGGTTTGTTGTCTGAAAGCTCATGAATATACACCAGATTTTGTTTTCTGATTAGCTTAAAAGCTCATCTAAAATTAAAATTTTCTCAATTATTTGTACACATTTTCTCTCCATTTTGGACGATCATGGGAATGGTGTCTATTTCCCATTTTGCAAAAGGCATAAATATCTGAAAACTATGCACTCATTTAGAATATATTTTGAAAGTCTTTATTTGGATTATTATTAGCATAATAATTTGGAAAATATGTTATATGGAAAGAAAATATAGAGTTACACAAAAGCTGAGAAATTAGTAGTGAACATGTGAGGTTTGTGCCTCTTTTCTAGATCTACTTGTATCTGTACAATTGGTACGTTCTCTCTAGTGAGATAGAAAATACAATAGCAAGCATGTTTCCAGGGGCGTTCTACCTCTGAGCTACACCCCCAACCCTATTTTATTTTTATTTGGAAACAGGGTCTTGCCAAGTTGCTGAGAGTCTCACTAAGTTGCTGAGGCTAGCCTTCGAACCTGTGATACTCCTGTCTCAGCCTCCCAAGTACTGGGGATACAGGTGTGTGCCACCATGCCCGGCTATGTCAGGCATATTTTAGGCATCCATTAAATATTCCTCAATTAAGTAAAGACTTCAATATAAGAAGTATCCACATATGCTAAAATATCTATTCTAATTAAGGAAAGGAAAATTAAGGAAAGGAAGTTTATGCAGAAAGAAGGTCCTTTGACTATATTTTGCAAGCAAAAAAGAGAGTCTGTATTTTATCATAACAATTCTAAATACCTTTAGAAGTGGAAGAACTGAATTTGGATATTATTATAATTTTTTAATAACAAAGTGTTGAAATATGGAAAAGGGGCAAAAAAGTTTTGTAAAAAAATAAAGCTTGTAATAAATTCTAGTGTCTGCAACCACTAGAAATTAAAAAGATTTATTGATTTTTTCCACTTCAATACATTTTTAAAAAATCCAGTTTTCTTTATTTTGGCCTCTCTTCCCTGTTGAGTGACTCTGGGTAATCTATTTGACTCTTTCTGTGTACTTTTTCCATGTACCTTACTTTTATTATTTGAAGTAAAGCTTTCATAGATATGTTCCTGCTAATTCTCTTCTTTCTTATGATGACCACAGAAAATAAATTCCAGTGATGACTCTTAATTACACTGGTTTACAACAACATTTTATGTGACTTAGTTACAGGGCATAGTAAAGTAAAAATATATATATATACATATATTTTTTTACCTTTGTTCCTATAGTAAAATAAATTGATCATTAATCTGTACACTCTGGACAGAAAGTTGGACAACATGAATACTTTTCACATCACAAAGCATTTGAATAATAGTCATTACTGTCAGTCCTCTTTTTAATGAAAGATATATGTGTTTAACCACAATAGATCACAGTTCTCTAGAACACATCTAGTCAAGATTTACAACACAACCCAATTTCTTTTAGTTTCCCAAAGTTTTCTATAGAGATCCTTGCTAAAAATTAGCCCTAACTAAATTATACATCAATTTTGTCTTGATAGGCTAAGAAATGGCTTATTAGACCACCTATATATAGGTGATTTTATTTTAGACTTCATATAGTATGCATTTAAAACTTTGCTTTGGAATTATATGCTTATATTTATATTATTTATTTATTTATTTATTTTTGCACTACTGGGATTGAACCCAGGGGCATTCTGTCTCCAAGCTACACCTCAGCCCTATTTTTTTATTCTTTATTTTGAAACTGGGTCTTATTAAGTTGTAGAGGTCCTCACTAAGTAGCTGAGGCTGGCCACTACCCCCGATCCTCCAGTCTCAGCCTCCCAAGTACTGGGATTACAAGCGTGCGCCACCACACCCGGCTTATAAACTGAGTCTACAGTACAGCATAGACCTTATATCCTTGTGTGCAATGATTCCAAAAACTAGTGCAATCTCGGGATTTCCTAGAGAACAGTTTTAAAAATGAGTCCCATTTTCTTCCCTGGAGTTGGGGAATCAGTATTTCAGGGAAATCAGCCCTACAACTGCATTACAAAGAAGTTCTCCAGAGATGCTTATGCAGAGCCAGGTTTGGTAATCACTGTCAGTTCAGTCTGCAGAGAGGAGCACTAGGGAGTACAGATGCATCCCCAAAACTACAAAATAAGGAAGAGATGGAGATTTAAAATTTGATTAAACATGTTTTTCTTTTCTCTCCAAAGCAAATAAACTTTTACCTGTTTTATATAAAGATTAGGCACAAATTTCACAATGCAAAAAAATTATAATAAAAATAATTTCTTGATCTGGTACATTTTCAATCTGACTTTATGGCTTTTAACAAATTCTTTTTGTAGTACATATCTCTTCTAAGTATGTAGGAATCAGTGAATATTTTCTTAACATGAAAAATCAACAAATACACACACACGTATCAGAAAACAAAATTCACCATCATGCTTAACAGCAAAAAAGAACTAAGAAAATCAGAAATCAGACAAACTTGTATATTATCTGTGGCAATTTTAATTTTATTTTGGAGAGCCAACCAATGCAGTTATCCTGAGTCATATATAAATTGCATATGCTAGAAAGGATAACTTAAAACACTATAATTTTTTAATCTAAGAGGATGAACTAAGAAACCATTAGATAATGGGTTTTATGTTTATTAAAATTTAGTAGGGTGGCTACTTAAAATTTAAAGTATCAAAAGCAAAATCTTTTTATGTATAACTCCAAATAATAAAAATAAATAGTTGGAGAAAACAAACAATTAAAAATAGCAAAATAAGACTTATGAGAAATAATAAATCTAAAACAAACATACAGACATTCTGGGTTTCAGCTTATTGCATAATTTAGGATTGTAAAACTATATTACTTTTTCTGCATGTAAGTTTGCTGCTAAAATGTGAATCTCTAAATATGTGTTTGGAATTATACTTGCAGTTTATTTTTGCCGACTATATAAATTTATTATATATTTAATGTGTGTATATATGTATATTTTGGAGTAATATAAAAATAAAGGGAACAATCTTGCATAAAAATAGCAATATATAAAATAAAATATTTAAGCCGGGCATGGTGGCACACGCTTGTAATCCCAGTACTTGGGAGGCGGAGACCGGAGGATCCAGGTTCACGGCCAGCCTCAGCTACTTAGTGAGGCCCTCCGCAACTTTGTGAGACCTGGTTTCAAAATAAAGTATAAAAAATAGGGCCGGGGGTGTAGCTCGGAGGTAGAATGCCACTGGATTCCATCCCCAGTACCGCAAAAAAAATAAATAAATAAAAAATAAAAAATAAAATAAAATATTTAAAACATCACAATGAAGTTTGAGGACCCATATGAAGAAAACCATGCAATTCTATAGAAGTACAGATAAGAAAATATAATGGAATAGTAGAGATATTCCTAACTTTTGGAAGGAACACAATGTTATAAAAAATGAAAAAAATACTATAAAGATCTCAAGTATCTCAAAAGTAGTTTTATATTCAATGCAATATTATTAAAAGGCAAACAGTGCTTGATAAAGGTATCTGGTAAAGGTTGTAAAGTTCATATGGGTTAAACTACAAGAATCAGAAAATTATGAAAAGAAAAAAATGATCACACGATTACAAGTGATAAAACATAAAACCAAACAAGTAGACATCATGAAATTCTAGCCACAAAATTAATGAAATATTAACATTGAAATTAATAGACAATAGACAGTATATATTAAAATATAGTAGAGAACAGATTACAAATATGCCTATAATCCCAGTACTTGGGAGGCTGAGACAGGAAGATAGCAGGTTCAAGGCCAGCTTCAGCAACTTAGAAATACCCTCAGCAACTTAGCTAGACCCTGTTTCAAAATAAGCAATAAGAAAGACTAGGGGATGTAACTCAGAGTTAAAATACCCCTGGATTCAATCCCTAGTGCTGCCACCCAAATCAATAGAGAAAAGGCAGCATTGAAAATTATATTCGAGGTATTTTGCTCCTAGGCACATAGAGTAATTGAGAACAGAAATACCTTACTGCCTGCAACTATTACAAATCAGACAAACTGAATAAAACGATAGCTTGTACACACTGAACTTTGGACAATCATCACTGAAATAAGATTAGCAATGGAAGTACCTCCTAAAAGTGTCTCAGCTTACTGCTGAGAAAGAGAGAAAAAAGGGGCCACGTGGATTTCAGTCGTCTCCTGTGTTGAGGGGAGAGAGCTGGTGTGGGTCCCAACAAAATACAGGTCATCCATGAGAAGAGGAACCCTCCCCCACGCTCACTTCATGCAGCTGCAGATGTCCCCACTTATCCTGTGCAGCCATAGATGAACTTTCAGTTAGATAAATATGACTAGGTAATATGCCACACACATGGGCACGTTTTGCTTGCGTGATATGTGCCATTTTGCCTAGAACCCTATATAAGGGATAGGTATATAAAATAAAGCTGCCTTTATTCTCCTCTGGATGGGGACTCCATGAGCATTCTTCTTGCTGGGGTTCTCTCCTCTCAAACCTCCCCTGCAACCACAGCTGTCCCATGATAGGGCCCCTGACAATTGGCATAGCCGGCAGGATAAGGTGAGTGCCCCCAGTGCCTTTCCGGAGAAGGAGCAGCCCCAGGAGGAACAACACAGGGTGGAGGTGATGTGGCTTCTGGCCTCCCCGTGGTTCCTGGTAGCAGAATATCAGGTGGTGTGGACCCCACTAGAGGATTGGGATAAGGCATCTTCCAGCCAGAAGCAGTCCATGGGGTGCTAGAGGCTCTTGAGCCTCACATTCTAGTGCATGTTGACAGCTCCATGGGCTGAGATGAATGCCCTGGCTGCAGTGGCAGAGGCACAGACTCTGGGGGCATGGAGGCTGGTTCGGGGTGGGGGGTGTGGAAGCCCCAGGCCATGCAAGTTTGATCTCAGTGTGCTGTGCTGGGCTGTGTGGGCCCCAGAGGTGGGGTGTGGTGAGTCAGGATGCCTGTGGATGGCACACTCCATGGACCACCAGCAGCTGTGGTTTGGGGACAGCTAGAGATTAGGTTGGGGTACCCAGTTAGCGGGGGAACCAACTGACCTGTGGCTGCGTGTGGAATGATTTACTGGTCCCCCCACAATGCGCAATGCATCCTGACATTAATTGATACAGGAGCAGACAACACTCTCCTCTTTGGTAACCTGGACAAGTTTACTGAACCTAAGGATACCCTAGGGGGTTATGAAGGCCATCTCATTATAGTTAGACATGCCCCAGTGACTTTGGGAATTGGATGTTTGGCTCCTAAGCAATATGAAGTATATATATCCCCCAAAGCTGAATATATCTTGGGAGTGAACATGTTACAGGGATTGACTGTGCAGACAACTGTTGGAGAATTCCAGCTACGGGTGCATGTGGTAAAGACTATTACTAGAGGACATTCCCATCATGGTCCCTTACAACTCCCCCAAGCCATTCAAACTGTGATTGTATGTAGTACAAGTTACCAGGGGGCATGAGGAAATTGGACAAACAATACTGAAACTAGAAGAGGAAAGTGTAATTCACCTGACTCAGTCCATTCAACTCTCCTGTGTGGACAGTGGGAAAACCTAGTGCAGGACAGTGGACTACTGGGAGCTAAATAAAGTGACACTGCCCTTGCATGCAGTGACACCCATTATTTGAGAATTGCTGGATTGTCTGTAGCATGAATTGGACAGTTCCATTTTGTTGTAGACTTGGCAAATGCCTTTTTCTCCATTGACATTACTCCAGAAAGCCAAGAAAATTTTGCTTTTTACCTGGGAAGGGTGCCAATGGCTCCTATTGATATTGCCCCAGGGATATCTGCATAGTCCCACTTTGTGTCATGGTCTGGTGGCACAGGATTTGGCTTCTTGGTGGAGGCCTGAGGCTGTATGGTTGTACCATTATATTGGTGATGTTATGCTAACCTCTGGTTCTCTTACAGAATTATAAGCAGCTGCATACAGCCTCCAAGTTGCTCTCTAGGAATGGGGGTGGGCTGCCAACAAAGAAAAAGTTCAGGGACCTGGGTATTCTGTCAAATTCTTGGGAGTTTTCTGGTTGGATAAGACAAAGGTGATACCTGAAGCAGTGATAGATAAAGTACAAGCATTTTCTTGACCAGAAACATTCACAGTTACAGATGTATTTGGGTCTTTTGGGGTTTTGGTGAATTTTTATAGCCCACTTAGCTATGCTTATGCACCCCTTACACTGCCTTGTTCATATTGGGGCAACTTGGGATTGATTCCCTGATATAGAAATTGCATTTACTACCACCAAGAGGCTGGTGGCACAGGCAGAAACTCTGTGGGGTAGTATACCCTACCATTTCTTTCCTGCTCATAGTCCAAGTGGATGACAGAGGTTTCTGATGGGGGTTTTGGCACAAGCAAGGCACTAGAAATAGTCCAATTGGATTCTGGTCACAGCTATGGAAAGGGGCATAGGAATGCTACTATCACTGAGAAACAATTAGCAGGCATATATGCCACCCTCTTAGCTTGTGAACCCATTACAGGTACTGGGTCAGTAATGGTGCAGACCACCTACCTTATTGAAGGTTGGCTGAGGCCCTAGACTTGGACCCCCTGTATAGGGATAGCCCAAACCCCACTCTGACAAAGTGGGGTGGGGTGCATACTTAGAGAAACAAGGACAGTTTTCTAATATCCCTTTGAACAGTGTGGTATACTGATGTGGTATACTGATGGCTCCTGTCATGGGCAACCACCCACATGGGCAGCTGTGGCCTTATAGTCTACCATGGAAACATTTTGGTATCAAATCACTGCAGGATGCATTAGCCATGGGCCTAGCTGATTAGTTCTCATGAAGGATACTGGGTCCTTGCATGTCTGTATGGACAGCTGGGTAGTCTACCGGAGACTAACCATCTGGCTGTCCTTATGGGAAGCACAAAACTGGTTGAGATGGCACCGCTCACTGTGGGTATTATAGTTAGATATAAAATGTCCCCTAAAGAGCTCAGAGTTGATATAATTGAGTCATGAGGCTTGTATTCCCAGAAACAATAAATCCAGTGTAATGGCCAGTAGGATGTGGCTGGAGGAGGTGGTCCCTGGGGGTGTGGCCTTGGGGAATATATAAATGGTTCCTCCTCTCCCTGCTCTCTCTCTTGCTTCTAGCCTCCATAATATGAGCACAGTCCATGTGCTCTCCCTTTCTCCACTTCCTGTTGCCATGTCCTGAGATCTGCCGTCCCTAACCTCACATGTACTGAACCTGAAACCATAAGAATATACATCTTCCTCTAAACTACATGGTCAGTCTTTTAGATTATAGCTGCAAGAATGCTGATGGGTACAAATAATAGTAGCAGGAGTGGGGTTGCTGCTATATCTAAGTCTGACCATGTGGATTGTGACTCTTAGGAACTGGTTTGTGAGAGGAAAATGGAAGGGCCAGAATGTGGCTAAAAAGGCAGATGATTATGCCTAATTTTAAGAGATTATGGATGGCAAAGATGACTCCATAGGGAAATGTAAGAGATGTCACGTGTGTTACACTTTGGCAAAGAACTTATCCACATTATGCCCATGTCCTGAAACTTTGTGTGAGGCTAAATTTAAAGACAATGGGCTGATTAAATTAGTGGAGGAAATCTTAAAACAGCAAAATATCCAAACTGCATTATAGATATTGATATCTGTATTCAGAGAATTGTACACTGAATTTCAGGAGTGGAAAGTAAAGCAGGGAGACTTTCAAAATTTGCAATTTGGCTGGAAAAACATGTGTAAAGCTGAAGCCCAGAGTACTGATGTGATGGAGGAAGTAAGATGGCTGAAAGGAAGGAGGAAGCATTGGCCATGATGGAGGCAGGGCCAGCGATGACCATGATGGAGGCAGCAGATTGAGTTGGGACCAGGGGCGGCCCAGATGAAGTTGGGGTTGGGGCGGCCCAGATGGACTTGGGGCCAGTGGCCACCTGGATGGAGCAGGCCCCGCATCTGTGATTAAAAAGGCCCTAGCAGCAAAGATTAAGGAGGGTGTGGGTACCTTTTCTGTTGGTGGCTCATCTTGGAGCCCATGTAATACTGACTTTGCTAGAAAAAGTAGGCCGTGGAGGCTTCCTCCAGATTTCAGAGACAAAGACAGAGGTTTTATTTAGGAAAAGTGGGGACACATGCTCAAGGGAGAATGTGGGCCACCTTAAAAATGTGAGAGGCTCAACCCCAAGATTTCAAAGGAAGGCCTGTTCTCCTCTGGATGGCAGTTCTGTGAGCTTTCTTCTCACTGGGGATCTCACCACCAAAACCTCCCCTGCAACCACAGCTGGCCCCTGACAGCTGGGGTTCAGGATGGTCACAGAAGCTAGAAGACACAAGTAATTAGTAGAAGAACAGAGCTGCTCTCAGGATTTCAGAGTTCTCCAAAGGAATTACCCTCAAGTCTTCAGCAGAGTACTATTCCATACATGCTGGTGAGGAAACCACCCAAGGTTGTGGGTAAAAAAGAGCAGAGGAAATAATCCTTGTAACTCATAAAAGGCAGGGAATTTGTATTGCCACCAGCCATAGTGAGGAACCTTGTAATTTGTGAGTACTGTGCAGAACATTCAGGGGGTATTGCCTCAGTAGTCAGACAAAATTAGTCTTGGACAAAAGATAGATCTGGTCTTGCATATCACAAATTAAAAGCAAATTTCAAATGGACCAAGCTGTTTCTAAGTAAATTAATTACATCCTAGTACAAAGCTCACGAATATTTATAGAACTATAAAAAAAATCCAGCACTCAGAAATGTAATACCAAAAATGCCTGGCATTCAATAAGAAACTACCAAAGATACAAGAAATAGGAAAAAAACAACCCACAATAAAGGGAAAATTCAATCAATACCAACATAGGGAAAAATGATAAAGATTATATAATTTGTAGAAAATGATGCAAATCAATTGTAATTATATTCCATTAGTTCATGAATATTGAGAATAAATTAAGCATGTATGTCAAGATAAGGTGTCTACATAGAAGATAAAATAGATACACTACACATATAAACAAAGAGCACTGGAATAGTAAATATGCATGTAAATATAAAAAAACTTTCTCCTTTCTTCTTTCTTCCTTCCTTCCTTCCTTCCTTCCTTCCTTCCTTCCTTTTTGGTGCCAGTTTCCAACCCAAAACCTTGAGTATGCTAAGCACAAATCCTACCACTGAGCTTCTACCCCAAACCTTTTGAAATCTCTTTATAAGTCAATTAACTATTTAAACAAAAATTATGATGATGAAATCTGAGATTTTCAATATATTGAGAAATAAAGTGTATGATAACAATAGTATAGAAGCTATGAAAAAGACAACTGAAGATTACTCTCATATGACTCTTCTAATATGCTTCCCACAGGTTGAAAAATTGCTTCTCTATTTTGTTACACTTACCACCTAAGTTTCAAAACACAGTTATTTATTTTCCTAATTTCCTAAAATCCCTAAGTTCTTCCTAAAGTCTCTCTTGTGAAGGCTCAGATATTAGTACCCCCAGCACAGACGGGAAAACCTGTGTTGTCATTGTTGGTTGATCTCACTGTTCTGTTTTCTCCCTCAGGTTGTACATGCCAACCTGCTCCTCCTTATTCATCTAAATTCCTTCATTTAAATCAACCCTGAAAGATGAGTGTGATCATCAGTTCTATATCTATATAAATATACATATATATATGTATATATACATATATATATGTATATATGAATCACAGCTAAGACTAAAGTGGGTCTCCAGGTATAAAAAACTAACAGAGGTATTGAATCAAATAAGAGAGTGATTTTTAGGTAGAGAATGGAAAGACTAATTCAGTGCCAAATTATCAAATCTCTATATTTACCTTTATTTTGAAGAGTCAAGAAACTCACCAACAGTAAAAATAAGTCTTGCATTGACTCTTTCTTTTATATTCTTACTATACTTACTACAACCTGGGAGAATTTTTTTTTCAATTGGAACTAAGTGTGTCTCTTTCAATTGCCTGGAAGATTGAAATGGAATTACATACCATGACGGACTTTGAAATGGCTGATATAAGTTGTAAATTTGACAAGCACTGTGCAGATCAACTTTTCTTCTAGAAACTTTGCGGCTTGTCCTCTGGTTTCACATTTCACACATTGACACCTCCTGAGTAGAGTACATGGACCTGTAAACCCACTGAGATATGTCCCCAGTTCCTGTTGACTCTCCAACACAAAATATGAAGACCTTTCCTCTCATGCATGGATAAAAGAAAAGGGAAAAAATATCATCAGGGTACAATGGAAACTCTACCTTGATACCAATTTATTTGTGGCTTATAGCATAAAAAAGATAACTGCTTTAATTTTAATAAATAAAACAATAAAATGGCTTCATTAAGAGATGACTACTTCAGCTGGGTTCAGTGGCACACAGTACTTGGGAGGCTGAGACAAGAGGATCGCAGGTTTGACACTAGCATCTGCAACTTAGTGAGACTTTTAAGCAACCTAGTGAGCCCCTTTTTTAAAACAAAATATAAAAAGGCTGGGGGTATAGCTTAGAGGTAGAATGTCCCTGGATTCAATTCCAAATAAAAAAAAAGAGAGGTAGAGAGAAATACTTCAAAGAACAAAATAGCATAAAAAGAAAGTACAATTAAATAAAATATGGTAGACATAACAATAAAACCTATGGAGTCTTTTGTGGAGAAGACCAGTAACACTACTGCAAATCATAAGGAAGAAAATTAATAAAAAAATTACATTAATAGAAGTTAATCATAAAAATCAACTCTACAAATAATTACTTTCCTCAAAGAAAGAAGTAGAACAAATAAAATGAATAATCACAAGTTCATTAAATTTTTTAATACTAAGACCATTTATTCAAAAGCACATTATGATCTGGGAAAAATTACTAAAAAGGAAACACATACTTAGCTATTACTTGAAAAATTACTTTGATTCTAAAAATACAGAAAAAAAACCTTGTAACCATCCAGGCAAAAATAAGTAATATAATGGAACACAAATTAGAGACATAAAGAAGTTAACAGTGAAAAATATGAGAAAAATTTAACCAAACTTCCTTGAAGAAAGAAAATATTTTTCTATTAGTTGACTAAGATGCTTTTTGTATCAAGATGTGTGAAAGAAAATGATTAGGTAATAAATATATAATAGATAATTTGAAGTATAAATAGAATAAAAAGGATTTTTTATTTTACAAAAGTATTCAATCACAGTAAGAAAAGAGGTGTCCTGTATTATTCATGACAAGTCTCTTGCTATAATAAATTATTTCAGTGGCTTAACCCAGTAAATCTGTTTAATGCTGTATTGTAATATAGGTGCTCTGGATGTTTTTCTCCATACAAGGAAATAGAGTCTTACCCTTTAATTGTTCCATAATCTTCTAGAGCCTTGTCATCTTCCACTGAATTGTCAGAATATGGACAATGCACAAGTGAAGAGAAGTGTGTGAAGTATTGTGAGAGAAATTTTAGAGATCAGTTTAGGACTATGCCTATACTGCCATAGATCATTTCTCTCAACATTCCACTGGCCAGAGACTGGTCATAAGGCCACATCAACTGCAAGAAGGGATGCGGAATATAACTAAGCATTGACTTAGAAAAGTAGAAAACTTGTATTACTGAGCAATGGCTATGAATTGGTCCATTTTTTCAAATGTACAAAAATTATATACATGTTTACTTCTTCTGATATATTCTTCCTGTTGTGATTTGCATAGAGAAGGTTCCCTAAAGAGCTCATGTATTAATGTTCAGAGGTGAAATGATTGAATGATGAGGGTGTGGGGTGGTAATGTAGGCAGGTAGGATATGGCTGGAAGAGGTGGGTTACTGGGGATGTGGTCTTGGGGACTGTGCATGGGTCCATGAATCTCCATCATGAGCTCTCTCTCTGATTCGGGCCTCCATGTTGTGAGAGCAGAGCACTTGTGTGCTTTCTTACTCTTTCTCTCTGCTTCTCACCACCAAGCCCTGAGCTCTGTAGACTTCATCTAGGGTAACATGGACTGAACCCATGAAATCTCCAGAACTGTGAGCAAATAAATCTCCCTGCTCTAAGTTGTTGTCATCAGGTTTTTTCTAGTCACACCAGTGAGAATGCTGACTGAAACACCGCCCCAAAAATCTAAAATACTTGAAAAATATTTTTGTAAAGGTTGTTCATTATAATATTTTGTTTATATACATGTATATATAAAAGTGTGTGTGTTTGTATGAACTAGGAGTTTTCTCAATGTTTTATGTAATAAAATTTAACCTAGTTTACCTATTTATGTAATACTATTACAAAACTGGGTGGAACATGTTTAAAACAGAAAAATATGGAAATTGGCCATGATATAATAGCAATATCCAAAGAATAAGCATAATAAATCACATGTATGTTGCCAGTAAAATTGAATGTAAAATGCAGGTATGAATGTTTCTAAGCAAAAAACAGACAAGCTTACATAAAAATAAACTAGAGAAAAAACACAATCCACAGGTAAAGAAATACAAATAGTTCCTAAATATATAAAAAGTGCTAAGCTCTCACACAATAAAAATGAAATTGATGTTGCCAGGCATGGTGGAACACACCTATAATCCCAGTTTTGGGAGCCTGAGATAGGAGGATCACAAGTTAGAGGTCAGTATGTAGTAACTTATCAAGACCCTGTTTCAAAATAAAAAATAAAAAAGGGCTGAGGGTGTATCAGTCAGTGGTAGAACAAACCTGAGTTCAATCCCTAGAAACACACACACACACACACAAGTTTAATTCATATTGAGATAACATTTCTTATTTATAAAATTGAAAAATATCTAGAATCAAAATGTAATTTGTTTTTGAGGCTTGGAGGAAATATACATATTTTCTATATCCATATGTGTTTAAATATATATGGAGGTAAACTTGTCTCATCTTTAATACTTACATGTATATTTAGTCTTTGACCTAGCACAAGTACACTTTGAGAATTTATTTTAAAGAAATGGTGGTTAAAAAAAAACAAAAGATGTGTGCATAAAAGGACACAATCATTGATCATAATTGTTAGAGACCTGGCTTCTTAATTTGAAAATTGTTTAATACTGAAAGCAAAGCAAACAACCCCCCCCCATTTTTAAAAGAACTGTACTCAAGATATCCAGATAAATGATGAAGGGAAGCTTTTCCTTTATATATTTTTCAGATTACAAATGAAACTATGTGAATGTATTCCTACATCTAGGCAGTGATCCCCACTGAGAAGAAACAGAGAGCAAGTCCTGAGTATTCACATCTATAGGCTGCAGGCACGTATTGTCTGGCTGCCTCTCTTTGGTGATCCTAACAAACACTGGGGGCCTTTACTTTTTATTCATTTTTGTTCACCCCTCCTAATCTCTCCATTTTCTAATGGAATGTTCCAGGACTCTGTGTTTAGATATTCCTTACATAAACTTATTTAGGCTCAAGGCTGTAGAGACCATTCATACAATGATTTCTACGTTTATATCTTCATGCCAGATAGCTCCAAAATAATATATCCAACTGTTTACTCAACACCCATAATTGAATGCTTCATTTTCAAAGTTAACATATTCACAATTGTTAAGGGTTGAATTGCAACCTCCCAAAAATATACATTAAGTCCTAATGTCTTAGAATATGACCTTATTTGGAAATGGGCTCTTACTAGATGTACTTATTTAGGATGAGCTGATTAAGGTGGGTCCCTAACTCGGTGTGAATGGTTTCCTTATAAAGTGGTGATGTGGAAACACAGATGAAGGGAGACAAAGTCTGGGGTTATGCTGCCACAAACTAAGATATCTGGGGCACCAGCTGGAAGAGGCAAGGAAGGATCCCACAGAGGTTTTGGAGAGAGCTTGGCCCCCGTGACACCTTTATCTCAGATTTCTAACCTTCAGAGCTGTTAGATAATATTTTTTTGTCTTAATGCAGTTTGAGCTACTTTGATACAACATCTCTAGAAAATTAATATAACAGTCCAACATCTAATTTTCCACCTTGAACGACCTGCTCCTCTCTGTCTTCTTCAGTGAAGTAAATGCTAACTACAACCTCATTCACACAGGTGTTTAGAACCCAAACCTAGAACTCATCCTTGACAACTCATATTTAAACCATAAATCTCCATATTTAAACCAGCAACAAATCTTATTGGTTCTACCTTTAAAATACATCTAGAATCTTTATACTGGCTCTACTTCTACCACTCATTTTCAAGTTACTGCCACAGCTCATCTGAATTGGTTTCCCTCCTTCATCTTTTACTCCCTGCTATGGACTTCGGTTTTTGTTTTTTGTTTTTGTTTTTGTACTGGTGATTGAACCCAGGAATGTTCTATCTCTGAGCTACAACCCTAACCCTATTTGATTTTCTTTTGAAGCAGGGTCTCAGTAGGTTACTGAGTCCCTGCTATGGATTCTAAACGCATCAGCCTGGGTGATTGTTTTTTGAACAGTCTGATCATGTCACTCATTGCTCCAGATGCTCTGGTGTCTTTCCACATTAGAGAGAATTAAAGCCAAAATCCCTGACATGGTCTAGAAGAACTATTATGACCTGATGTTCTATTCTTTTCTATCTCCCTACACTCTATACATCTTTAATTTCATCTCCCACTAATTTTACCCCCACGCCAACTATATATATCACAGAACCCATTTTCCTGCTTTATCTAAGCCTAGAATGCTCCTCCTATAGATAGCACATGATTCATGTCACCTCTGTCTGTTTAAATAAGATCTTATCACTAAGGCATTCCCTGAGTTCCGTAGTTAATATTTTGGCAACTTCTATCACTTCTATCCTTATTCTTCTGCTATGTTTTATTTGTTTTTCATAGTTTTTAATCTTTAACTGGAATACCATAAAATTTACTTATCTATTGTCTGTCTTCTCCCACTAAAATGTATACCCCATTAAAGCAAATTTCAATCCTTTATATACTGATGTATCTCAGATTCTAAAAGAAGGCATTGGCCAGGTGTGATGGCTTATGCCTGTAATCCCAGGACTTTGGAGGCTGAAACAGAGGCATCACAGGTTCTCAGCCAGCCTCCGTGATTTAGGGAGGCCCTCAGCAACTTAGTGAGACCCTGTTTCAAAATAAAAAATAAAATAGTGCTGGAAGTGTAGCTCAGAGGTAGAATGCTCCTGGATTCAATCTCCAGTACCACACACACACACACACATAACACACACACGGCCTAGAACATAATAGGTGTTCCATAGACACTTGTATAAATTAATGATTATAGGGAATACCATAAGTCAATTGAGAAAATGAGGTACTTTTAAAGATGTATTATGTTTATTATATGCACATGGAATAAAGATTCCATCTATAGATGATATATTTCTTCATTGTGATATGTCTATCACAATCGGTTTTTGGAATTAAACAGCTTGTTTAGCTTCTAAATTAAAGTGATAAAATTCATTTTTAATAATATTATAAGAATCAATTATTTCACTATAACTTTCTCTTTTTTTGCGGTACCGGGGATTGAACCCAGAGGGGTTCTACCTCCGAACTACACCCCCGGCCCTATTTTTTATACTTTATTTTGAAACTGGGTCTCACAAAGTTGCGGAGGGCCTCACTAAGGAGAGAGAGAGAGAGAGAGAGAGAGAGAGAGAGAGACAGGGAGAGAGAGAGATAGAGAGAGCTGTGCTGGCCGCGAACCCGGATCCTCCGTTCTCTGCCTCCCAAAGTACTGGGATTACAAGCGTGCGCCACCACACCCGGCTAACTTTCTTTTTAATTGTGCAAATTATTAATAATGCCAGAGTATTTGTCAAAGTTTGCTCCCTAAAGTGACTACATTTTCTTCTGCCTAAAATAATCATTAGAAATATATGATATGTGACTATTATCAGCGACAAACCACCATTTCTTATGCATTTTCTTTATATAAATTGTGTTGTGATATGGAAACACAAGCAACTATCAGCCACCAAATCACATATAATCTATCCCAGAATTTAAGATTTGATATATCTATTCAGTGAACTTAATATCCCTGGCCATATAAGTGTATTAAATAATAATATCTGATTACCAGCAACTTTACATTCTTATGAAATGTCTTTGAAATGTCGCGTTTCATGCAGAGTAGATGTCTATTGTATTTTACTGCCAAAATAACATGTTTCAAATAGTCAAACGGCAGGGGAATACTGACTGAGCTATTAATAAAACACACCAGCTTTTAGCTGGCAAAGCAGCCTTCTTTCCATCAAACATGTCTCAGCCTTTAATAAAGAAACTCAAGTGGTGTAGGTGAAAAATTACTTTTCTCACCCGGTCATCTGTCTGTCATGTATTATTCAGGTCACCAATGTTTGTCCTGAACTGTATTGTTCTGTAGTTGTGTCAGGTATGAGATATGTTCAGTGTAATTCCATCAGACTTCGTGAAGTTGATTAGAACAGATCACCTTTCGGCATGGGTACAAGTTATCTCAGCAGATTGAGTGAAAAAGACTTATTTATCTTTGCCTTATAATAAAGAAAGAGATGAGCAAATTTATCCATTAACTTGAAAAGAGTCATGTGTTTGGTGTGAAAACAAACTATAGTCTGTATTTCTATTGAAAATACTATAGGGCACGGAGTTTCTTCAGGAGGGGGGAAAAAGCCTATACTGGAATCTACATTTAATAGCATAAAATACTTAGCCAAAACACACACATTTTATTGTAGTCCTTAAAATGGTAAATGTTCATCCTGCAACAAAATGAGAGAATGTAATAAAAATGTCATATATTTGATGGTTTCTGTTGGCTTTTCCCAGCATTCTTTTTTGCAAAATAATTTCTTCCAGAAGATAATCTTCAAAGTTTATATGATTATTTTGCTATCTTGCCTTAATTAAGCCAAAGACTATTTCACTCTAAGTATTCCAAACCATTAAGCAACTTAAATTAATTGTGAAGAGATTTGAAATGATAATCATATATGTGAGTTAGTTATAAGAAAACTGAAGACCTTGTCTGACATGACCTGAGGCCCCGGGTTTCTTGTCTGTCAAGTTGGACTTACAGATTCCCAAGGTGGAGAAAGAGCAAGGTACTGCAGACTGATCACAGAGTAGAGCTAGATCTACATTCACATTTGAACTCATTTGAACTTGGGTTCTTATTAAATTCATGATTTTAGACAGGTTTCTAAGAATGCAAATAAAATAGAGACCCATATGGTAGCATATTTAGCACATAGGAATAATAACACATAATGTTTAAGCATTACCTCATCCTAAAACTAATTAAAATGCCACATAGTTGAAATTATTGTGTTCTTTATAATTGCATCTTCCAGTTGATTTTGAGAATACTTGGGCGGGGTGTGGTGGCACATGCCTGTAAGGAGTACTTGGGAGACTGAGACAAAAGGATCAAAGATTAAGGACAGCCTCTTCAACATAACAAGACTCTCAGCAACTTAGCAAGACTGTGTTTAAAAACAAAAAGTAAAAAGGGCTGGGGTGTAGCTTGGAGGTACAATTCCCCTCCATTCAATTTCTGGTACCAAAAAAAATACTTGAGATAATTTCAGAAAACCATAGAATAGTGCCACTAAAGAATATTCTGTAATTTTGCAAAAGAAAAAGCAAAAATACATATTGTGAAGTCTACTGAGAAACTACTTGATTATTCTTTTTTATATAATTTATTTATAGTAGCCCATAGACTTTGGAAAACAAAGTAAACTTCTATTAAGTTTTTTATCCCCTGCAGTCTGAAATTTGTTTTAAAATAGAAAACTTTAGAAGTTGCCTTAACTCTCTTTCTACATCACTGTTGCATATTTTGCTGTAACTTGCTTTGTGTAGGAAGGTCCTTATTCTCCCACTCTGTAAACCTATCTTTCCTTTTACTAAGTGCCAAAGCTCAAGGCATCAAGAATTTCTTAAGCTTCAGGGATGTGGCCAATAAATAATATGCTGGTATGTGGAGAATATTTGGGAAGTATAGCAAGCTTTTGTTCTCACAGGGCCAAATATGTTTTCAAGTAGGTGACGAGGAAGGCCTGCCCGTGCTAAACAAGTCCAGAACAATCCAGACCAAAACTAATTCAAACGTTAGCACCTCAGAGAGTCAATTAAGGCTGTTGGAGAAATTTGGAGAAGGGAAAATATAGAAAGAATTTCATTTTGTTTAAAATATTTGATTAAAAGAGAGGAATCAAAAAGACAAAACTAATTTTATACTCATTTGACATTCTAAGATCTTGTATATTTAAAAAAATGTTTTCTTGAGATTCTAAGTTCTCTATGTGACTCATTACGTGGAAGTGTTTTATGAGATTTTGAAACCTGATGTTGATTTAAATAGCCCTCCAAACCATACCTCCTCCATTGTGTCAGTCTGTGGTTATCTTTAACCCTACCTGCAGAGAAGTGTTCTGATTGGCCTTCCCTAATGCAATCAGGGCGATCTTATTAAAGAACAGCCACATGAGCTAAATTTGTCCAGCTAGAGTGAAGCTCTACAGCTTTGTTCTATACTTAAGAGAAAATAAATCATCTGTCTCGTCCTAGTTTTAACCAAAGCCACAGGAGCAATAAGCATTGTTACTGAGAGCAATTGTTCTTCAACCATGAGAGTATCAGCTTGAGGGTGAAGAAGACATGGGGGGAAATAGGCAAGAGGATTTTGGAGAAATTATCCCAAACTTTGCATTACTCCTAAACTTTTCTCAAGAACCAACTTCTTTCTTTCCTTCCTTCCTTCCTTCTGTCCTTCCTTCTTTTTTTTTTTTACTTAATTGGTGCATTATAATTGTCCATCATAATGAGGTTCAGAGTGATAGGAACACACACACAGCACTTGGTGTATTTCTCTCTGGATCTCACCCCACTCCCTTCTCTTTCCCACACATATTATTAACATTGGTATCGGTAACTTTGCATTATCTACAAAGTATGATTTGAACTGTTTCCTTCATCAAGTCTCCTTTTTCTCCTCCCCACCAACATATTTCTTTTACTTTTCAATCAATCCAGTTTATATTAGATGTTCTGTTACAGGCTGCCTTCACTACTTTTTGAAAATACATAATTATATAAATTTTAAAAAATTAAAATAAAAAATAATTTTCATCCTTAGATAATGAATTCTATTATTATAGAAGTTAAGGTTCTTTTAAGTGTTGAAAATAACCTACTGAAAGGTTTGATATAAATATATATATCAAGAATAAGAAAAATCCCCAAATTTTATGATTAAACATGGATGTCTAAGAGCAATCACGTGTAAGAGACTCTATACCACCATCAATAAAATAAAGCTCCTTAAGAAATAAAAGAGAAGCACAAGTAGGCAGTGTCTTAGTGGTGAAGAAAACACATTCTGGAGATATGGAGAAGCAGATTTCAATGCCAGTTCAATCCAACTCACGCTGTGACTTTGGGTAAGTCATTTATCATATTTAAGCCTCAGCTTCCTCATCTGGAAATTATAAATAATAATATTAGCAACTATAATTTTTGAATCTGTTAAAGGTTAAATGTAAATTATTACCTTAGTGTACTCTCCATAACTATTAGAACAGGCAAATGAGCCCGAATGTCATGAGATTTATAAAAAATGATTAAGAAAACTGAATAAACATATATAACATTTTATCAGTCACAAATGCAGGATATAAATTCCTTTAAACTATGCAAAAACATCTATCAAAAATACTATAAAACAAGATCCAACAAATTTCAAAGGATCTAATTTATACCACACTACAGATATCCTATGACAATGGGTAACTGAATTTGAACCAGGGTTTTAAAAAAACAAACTATAAAATCTCCATATGTGGCCGGGCGTGGTGGCGCACACTTGTAATCCCAGTACTTTGGGAGGAGGAGACCGGAGGATCCGGGTTCGCGGCCAGCCTCAGCTCTCTCTCTATCTCTCTCTCTCTCTCGCTGTCTCTCTCCCTGTCTCTCTCTCTCTCCTTAGTGAGGCCCTCCGCAACTTCGTGAGACCCGGTTTCAAAATAAAGTATAAAAAATAGGGCCGGAGGCTTAGTGCGGAGGTAGAACGCCCCTGCGTTCAATCCCCGGTACCGCAAAAAAAAAAAAAAAAAAAAAATCTCCATATGTTTGAGAAGTAAGCAACCCTTTCTCTATAATCCACTTTTAAAAGACAATTATTAAAATTTAAAGTTAAAAATATTTTTGATTGCATGATAATGAAATTAAAACTAGTAGGCTGGAGTTAAAACTGTTTTGAGATACTATATAATTTAAAGGCATATGTTTGAAAAGAAGAAAGGCTGAAAACTAATTATTTATGCTTCACGGAATTAGTGAAAGAACAATCAATTAGTGACAAAATAGGAGCCAGAAAATATTAAAGATTAAAGCAGAAGAATATGTCATGTCCAATAAGTAAAGAATCAGTAGTGTAAAAATATCAATTCTCCTCAAACTTATCAGTACATTCAATGAAATCCCACATCAAAAGCTAATGTTTTGTGGAAACTAAGAAGCTGATTTTATAATTTATAAGAAAATAACAAAAGATGAAATATAAATGGAAATCATAATGTTCAAGGATTTACTTTACCAGGCATCAAAACTCATTAAAAAGAAATACTGAAAAAAGATAGTGTGTTATAAGCATAGGGGATAATCCTAAGCCAATGAAATATAATTGAAATTTCAGAAGCATTGCTAGAAATATATGCACTTTTTATTTAATACTATGCTGGGACTGCAGTGTTGTATGGAAAGGAAAGTCTTTCTGATAACTAGTACTAAGCCAATTGAATACCCATCTGGAAAAAAACTCTTACCTCATACTATATACAAAAATCTGTTCCAGTTGATATGTTGCTCTACATGTAAAATGTGAAGCAATAAGGATTCTAAAAGACAACATAAAAGATTATGCTTATGGGTTTTAGATTTAAAACACATTTCTAAACAGGGCAAAAATTGAGAACCATAAAAATAAATGATTTTCAATTGGATGATATTAAAGATTTTTTTCATCAAAAGGTACCATTAAGAAGTGAAAAGACATCCAATAATGACTGAAAATATTGTACCATATATAATGGCAAAAACGTATGTGCCCAGAATACATAAAAACTATAAGCCAGTAATAAAGGGGAAGACAGCTCATTGGAAAAAGTGAGCAAGAGTGTCCAACAGGCATTTTACAAAAAAGTGTATCAAAATGGCCTATAAACAGATAGTATAGATCCACGTCAGTGTGTGTGTGTGTGTGTGTGTGTGTGTGTGTGTGTGTGTGTGTCTTACAAGGAGAAACCACTGCAAATCCACTAGAACAACTAAAATTAAAAAGATTAACAATACTAACCCAAGTGTGGTGGTACACACCTGTAATCTCAGTACTTGGGAGGCTGAGACAGGAGGATTGAAGGTTTGAGGTCAGCCTCAGCAGCTTAGCAAGGCTTTCAGCAATTTAGGAAGTCAGTTTCAAAATGAAAAATAAAAAGGGTTGGGGATACAGCTTGGAGGTAAAATGTTTCTGGGTTCAATCCCCAGTACTGCAAAAAAGAAAAAAAGATTAACAATTCTAAATTTGGAGTAGATCATAGGATAATGAGAACTCTCTGATTTAGGACAAAGTCCTCAGGAGTTTGGAAAACTGGCATTATCTATTGAAGTTCTTCAGGAACCCCTCTTCTTTTCATCCAGATGGAAATTGAGTTTGTGTGCTCCAGTCAAACAGAAAAAATTAAAGTCTTCCTTGAGTTTATTACATACAGATCTGTCATGTTTTCAATTAAACATAAATAAGCAAAGTGCAGAGAAGACCACTAGATAGCCAGGTTTGGAATAAGACAAAAGAAAGGCCATACTGTAACCACAATTCAAAAAAGTAATTTGACATGGTCTTCTAGTGAACATGAGAGACTACTTACTATTCCACAGTTTAAGTTCTAACATGCCTCATCTCCCTGTATCCTAGATAAAAAATTAAAATAAGCCATCACCTCATGGCCTTGCTTTTTTGATAGCATCCAATTCAGAATCAGCCCTACACTCTTTCCCCTTTGCCTAAAAAATCAACCAGCACTGTCCCAAATCCTTAAGCCTCATCCAAACCCCTTAGCTGAGATATCCACTATTTCTTTGAGTATTTTCTTTCTTACTAAGCTAAATAAATTACCTTTTAACTACAGATGTGGTCCTGGTGGTCTTAGGTTGATAAGCTTAAACAAGACATAGAATTGATAAGTCAGTTCATTCTTCAACTGTCTTTTATAACATACTTAAACCTTAGTTTTAGCTATAACTTAAATTTTTCCAGTAATTTTATTTTTAAAATCTACATTAAAATTAAAAGAATAATTTAATGAATATGTATATACTCTTTGTCTGAATTTTGTTTCCAACCTTGTACTATATTAAAAATATTAACCAAACACCTACTATGTCCTCATGTAACCAATCATACATTTTATAATTTAAATAATCCTTTAATTCTTAATATACATCATTATTTGTCTCCTCCTTTTCACTGAATTAATTAATTAATTTATTTATTTATTTTTGGTACTGGGTATTGAACTCAGGTGGATTCTACCACTGAACTACAAACCCAGACATTTTAAAAAATTTTTGAAACAGGGTCTCGCTAATTTACCACACACTGGCCTCGAACCTGTGATCATCCTGTGAATTGTTATAGGTATTCTTCTAAATATTTTTCTATACCTTATTGTTGTCCTTGCAATACATAACTTTCTGGGAGAGGTCATTAAATTTTCATCCTAGATTCTATCTTTTTCTGTCTCCAGAATCTATATCTATGAACTCATTTTTACTCTTAGCTTTAATCAGCATATATAATTAGAAAAGTTACAACTTCATATCTCCTATTTTTTGATATCCAGAGATGTATAAAATTCTTGCCTTACATTTTTTTTTTTTTTGCGGTACCAGGGATTAACCCAGGGGCGTTCTACCTCCGCGCTACACCCCTGGCCCTATTTTTTATACTTTATTTTGAAACCGGGTCTCACGAAGTTGCGGAGGGCCTCACTAAGTAGAGAGGGAGAGAGAGAGAGACAGGGAGAGAGAGAGAGAGAGAGAGCTGAGGCTGGTCGTGAACCCGGATCCTCCAGTCTCCACCTCCCAAAGTACTGGGATTACAAGCGTGCACCACCACGCCCAGCCTTCCTTACATTTTTTAGAAGTGCCAAAGACATTTCAATTTTCATATGTGTATAACACCAAACCTTTGAATCTTTATCCACCTAATTGTGGTCCTTTGCCATTTTTGTCAGGATTTTTCTTTAAAAAAAAAAAACATAAAATACACAAGTCATTTTGACAAGTCCCCTTGTGATACCTCCATATATAATTCTGGTATATTCTCTCCAACCCCCAAATACTGACTTTTTTGTGTTCATCAACTCCTCCCTTGTTCTAGCCACCACTGTCTCTCATGGGAAACTACTGCAATAGGCTGCTAATTTTTCTCTGTGAGTTTTCTCTTCACCCCTCCAATGCATTCTTTAAAATAAGGGAATAAACATAAAGACTAAAAGTACATAAAGAAAGCCTGATCATGTCAGGACCTTTTGCTTGGTCAAGCTCCTTCAGGGTTGTGTCATAGATATGATAAGATGGCGTTCCTTAACAGGGTTGTTTTTTTTTTTTTTTGTGGTACCGGGGATTGAACGCAGGGGTGTTCTACCTCCACGCTACACCCCTGGCCCTATTTTTTATACTTTATTTTGAAACCGGGTCTCATGAAGTTGCGCAGGGCCTCACTAAGTAGAGAGAGAGAGAGAGAAAGAGAGAGGGAGGGAGAGAGAGAGAGACATAGAGAGCTGAGGCTGGCCGCGAACCCAGATCCTCCGTTCTCCGCCTCCCAAAGTACTGGGATTACAAGTGTGCGCCACCATGCCCGGCCTTAACAGGGTTTTTAAGGCTGTCGCCTCTATCTCCAGATGAACCCCCCTCTTCAATCCCATTCTCTGCATACTCCTCCCCTTAGGTCCCTTCATGTCCCATGCTTCTTCCTATTCTTTTGCACACCTCACTTCTTCACTAAGTCATCTCTCTCTCATTTTTCAGTTCTCATGTCATTTCTCACTTCTAGACTGCCCATCTTAAGCATTTGAGATACCGTGTGTTTCAGCTATCACTTATCTCAATTAAATTTTGTGTGAGCCGGGCGTGGTGGCGCACGCTTGTAATCCCAGTACTTTGGGAGGCGGAGACCGGAGGATCCGGGTTCGCGGCCAGCCTCAGCTCTCTCTCTCTCTCTCTCTCTCTCTCTTTCTCTCCCTGTCTCTCTCTCTCTCTCTCTCTACTTAGTGAGGCCCTCTGCAACTTCGTGAGACCCGATTTCAAAATAAAGTATAAAAGAAATAGGGCTGGGGGTGTAGCGCGGAGGTAGAAGGCCCCTGGGTTCAATCCCCGGTACCGCAAAAAAAAAAGAAAAATTTGTGTGAGTAGAGAATGCATTCACCTAGAAATAAAAACCAAATGAAGGATCAAACAAAGAGACTATGTATTTATCTGTCCTCTGTAATGGTGAATCTAGAGCAAGGTCTTCCTGATCTTCCAGTACCACCCATACAGTGTACCTTTTATTCTCACACTTGTCACCACTAAGCCTCATGATGCTCTTCCCCTGAGTTCACATTAGCATTACAGACACAAGTGGAAGTGGGAAGCTACATGCTAGTGGTTTGTGGTTCTTCATATTAGAAAAGCAGGAGCTTTCCTAGAAATGCCTAGAAGACTTGCTCTTAGGTTTAATTGGTCAGAACTATGTTACAATTCTACCACTTACTGTGTTGGACATTGGGAAGAACCAAAACAAGAAGGCAGTTAGAATGGTGTTGAAAGAGCCGAGTCACACATTTATATTACTTATAGGATTATTTGATTTATCTCTATCTGTCCCAGAAGATTAGATTTTAGGCTCCTTTAGGACAAGGACCATATTTGTTTTGCTAAAGGAAAGTACTCCATAAATAAAAGTTATATGTATAAATAAATAAAAAAGTTGCTGGTTCTAAACTGTTAATTAAAAAAATACCTTTTTCTAGAGCCTCGGTTTCAGAGCCTTATTTTTCAAATATAAAAAGGTAGTAACAGAACTCTTTTAGCTCAACTTCTCAGTTGCACGAGTCTCCCACATATGGAAGTGTAGCATAATGTTTAGTTGCAACTTCATAGAAGAATCTAAAAGACTAAAGAAACTATCATTTTTGTAGCAGAAGAAGCTTTAGGTTTTGGTACTGACTAATATTAGTAACACAGTTTTAGGACATACATATGCACAAAAGTTCCTAAAAGGGCAATATTAATTTTATTTAGTGATATGTGCGTAAGAACAAAGAAAGTGGGTCATGCAAATAGGCCTTCAGGTCAAATAATTTTTAATAGTGGCTCCAAGGGACATAATATGCAAAATCATTATAATTGCTCTCCAGAATATATAACTACATTATATCAAGACTTTTAAAAATTTAATTAACCTAACCAATTTATAAATCTAATGAAATTAAGATACATGCATATAATAGAATATAATCTAGGAATTAAAGATACACATATATGTATGGATATAAAACTATCACAAATTCATGAGTCAAAGAAAAAGAAAATTGGAGAATAGTGTTTTAGATTTTTGGGAATAATATATTCAACTACAATATAATGAGAAAAATGCTAATGTTTTTCGTAAGCAAGTGACAAATTACTGGCCTGGTGACGTTAAAGTGAGAAATTAAGGAATAGCACATTTTAAAGCTTTTCAGTTTTCTTATTGAATTCAATCTCTTATGTGTATATTGCTCATACTTGACTTTACCTAGATGGTAACTATTTTCATTATTCATTAAAACATTTGATATCATTTGGACATCTAATATCAAACACAGTATACTTTGTATGATTTATTTTAATGCTCTGAATCTTATTGTACACAATAAGAATATGTTTATACATTTTATAAAAACGTTTTCAAATTAGGAATCGAAAAGATAGAAGTAATAATATCTATCTGCATCTTTTTACATAATAAAAGCAATTTAAAGAAAAATTTGGAATTATACAGCAAACAATAAACTTAAGAAAACAAATAAAAATCAATTAAATATGAGTTAAGATTATGTTATAGAATAAGTATTTCATGTTTTCTCTTGTATATAGAAACTTAAATAAAGAAAAAAAAGTCCTGAAAATAGAAGACAGAAGATGGAAGAGAAAGGAGAATAGGGAAACAGGGGTAAAAGAGGAGGAAAAGAGATGGCAGTGAGAAGGGTGGGAACAGCACTGGGCGTGGTGGTGCACGCTTGTAATCCCAGCACTTTGGGAGGCGGAGACCTGAGGATCCAGGTTCGAGGCCAGCCTCAGCTCTCTCTCTCTCTCTCTACTTAGTGAGGCCCTCCGCAACTTCGTGAGATCCGGTTTCAAAATAAAGTATAAAAAATAGGGCCAGGGGTGTAGCGTGGAGGTAGAAAGCCCCTGGGTTCAATCCCCAGTACCGCAAAAAAAAAAAAAAGAAGGGTGGGAACAACCAAAACACAATATATGAATGTTTGGTAATGTCACAGTAAAGCCCATTTTTTGCACGCCTAATATGATTGAATAATTACAATAAAAATGTAAAAAATTGGACAGGTAAAATCTTGCTTAAGATGAACACAGATTGTTATTTTTTATAGCATTGTTATTAAAATCATTTACATTCTATAGAATTCACCCTTTTAAAGTATACAGTAAGCTGGGCATAGTGGTGCACACTTGTAATCCCAGTACTTGGGAAGCTGAGACAGGAGAATCGCAGGTTCGAGGCCAGCCTCAGCTACTTAGTGAGGCCCTCTGAAACTTAGTGAGACCCTGTTTCAAAATAAAGAATAAAAAATAGGGCTGGGGGTGGAGCTCAGAGGTAGAATGTCCCTGGGTTCAATCCCAGTTCTGCAGAATAAATAAATAAATTAATTAATTAATTAAAATAAAGTATACAATAGAGTGGTTTTTATTTTATTCACATAATTGTGCAACTGTGACCATTAATTATTTTGGAACTTTTTCAACATCCCTAAAATGAATACCATAACTGTTATCAGTCACTCCCTATTCCACTCTTTCCCCAGACCTTTGCAACTATTAATCATTCTTCTGTCTCTAAGAATTTGTGAATTGTGAACATTTCATGTGAATAGATCATACAATATACGGCCTTTTGAGTCTAGCTTCTTTTGCTTAGCAGATGCTTTCAATGTTCATTCAGGATGTGGAAAAATATCAGAGCTCTATTCCCTTGATATGGCTGAATATTTTTCTATTGTATAATATACCATGTTTTTTTATCCAAATCAGTTGATGGACATTTGAGTTGATAATCTTAGTTGATTTATATTCAACTTTGCCGAGTTTTGTTTTTGATTGCTCAATATGCTATTGAACCTCTCTACTGTACTTTTGCATTTCAGTTATTGTACTTTAAAAACTCTAGAACTGTTACTCAGTTCTTCCTTATACTCTTGATCTCTTTACCAACAGTCTTTATTTGGAGAGACATAATCATCTTTTTTTCCTTTAATTCTTTAGATATAGTTTCTTATAGTTCTCTGAACTCTAATAGTTGCTTAAGGTCTTCGTCTAGTAAGTCTAATATTTGGAATTTCTTGGGGACAGTGTATATTTCCTGCTTATTTCCACCTATGTATAAGCATTATTTTCCCATTCGTTCCAAACCTTTAGTTAGGTGTTCTGTGTATTGGAGTCAGAGAAGCTCAAATTGTGTAAGAAAAAGGAGCAAAATTCATGTGATATTTAATATATAAAGACATGCCTAAACAAAAATTATATACAAAAGAAAGAGAGAGAGAGAGCAGGAGAAAGATAAATATTAAGAGAAGAACCTAAGAAATAATAGGTAATTCAAAGGAAAAGGAAAGCTAATTTGACAGTCAAAAAAGTGAGAGAAAATAGACTTCAAGACATAAAGGTATTAGTAGAAAACTAATAAGAAACACAATTCATAATATTTAACACTTAATGAATCAAGTAACATAGGATGGAAATTTATTTAAAAATTGGAACTCAAAGATATTGGTAGAAATTTCTTTCCTATTGGCAGTCTTTGTTTAATGTACTTTTAATTTTTTTTGCAAAATAAATACAAAAAATTAGCATATGCAGAATGTGTTTCTGATTTGCCTTATATGTGAGTATGAAGGACCAAATGAATACCCTCAAAATCTATATAGAATGTTATGCTTTCTAGAAAGAGTCTCATAGCTTAATTTCATTATATTTTATAGGATATCCTATACTGACAATGAATAAAAATGCTGATAGAAGATTTAAGTAGTGTGGCTTATTGGTTTGATTTAATAAATTTATTTCTAACCTTGTTTCATATAAAGGGAGAATACGTAATATCACCTAAAGCCCATGGACTGATTCGTATTATTGGTCACAAAGAGGAACTCTATATATTTCTACTTTAAGGGAAAAAAATGCCTATAATCTAATTTCTGATTTTAGAAAAGAACCAAAATTAATAGCAGACTTTTTAAGCCTAGACACTTTTAAACGCTGTTAAATAAATGTTAGGCCAAACAGAAATTAAAATGTACATGTATAGACTACATAGGTAAAAAATAAAGCATTTCAAAGTGTATTGGATTTTGTTGTCTTTTTGAGTATTTGGAAAAGTCATAGCTTTAAGTATTCTTAATATTAGAAGAGAAATACAAAATCATGCTAACTTAAAAATAAATTCTGGATACAGAAGAAAGATAAAAATTTTGACATGATTAAATAATGAAAAATAGTAAAAATGATAAATTGTTTTTGAAATTTAATAAAATTACAACAAATTGAACAAGGTTCTATAAAACTAATGAAGAAAAATAAGATATGTTTAAGTATATCAATGTTAGGTATAACAAACTGTAGTTAGAAAGATATTTTAATATTTAAAGTCTATCATTTATAATATTATATAAAGTTAAACAGCATTATTATATTTGGTCTTCATAACTCACATGGTAGTTACTGATTTTCTCTGCTTTAGAGATAAAAGGAACTGAGATTTAGGTTTTCTCATTTGCTGATATAAGACAGTTAATAAATATAAAAAGAAGACATAACCTACTCAATCCAAATGTATAGATTCAACCCCTAAATAATAATAGTCATTAAAATAATAATAATAATACATGATATTTACTGAGAACCTGTCATATATGAGACTATGACAGGTACAGTCAATAATATGTCTAGTATAATCCTCACAAAGACTTCAAAAATTAGGAACTACTTTTCCTCAAATTAACCTCTGAAATACATGCATAAACAAAATGTTAAACAATTTTGGGGGAGGATAAACTTGGAAAAACATATAAAAATCTTTTTTTAAAAGAACAAATGAATAAGAAGCCAAGAGAATCTGTAGATATAAATTTAAATATTAAAGTATAAGTAGCACATTATTATGAAAACATCATAAGTACATATCGATAGATTGATTGTGTCAAGGGGGAAAAAGTCCAGAAACTGATGTGACAAATTTAGTAAATCAATAAAACAAATACAATGAGTGTAAAAATTGTTTTAAAAATTCACATATAACATAATCAACATAAAGGGCAAATACTTGCCTTAATGTAGAGTTTTTATAAGTGAGCAAAGGAACAAATGAAGATAGATGAAATAATTTTATTTTCAAGAAATAAAATGAGCATCCTTTTTATGATAAGTTGTCAATTATTTTTCTGTAAAGGATTTCCACATATGAGACTTTCTGAGACTGGCTGATCTTACTTAGTATAATATTCTCTAGTATTGGTGGTAAATATATTTGGCTTTGCATCCCATATATTCTCTGCCCCAGCAACTCAATTCTGCCATTGGAACAGGAAATCAGCCATGACTATATACTAATGGGTAGGTATGTCTGCATTGAAATAAAACTTTATTTACCAAAACAGTCACAGGCAAGATTTGTCTCACAATTTGATAGCCCTTAATTTATGTCAATGAGAAGCCAGTGTTCAATTAGCAAATTAGTAAAGATAAGCAAACTAAAAAATGAGAAATTTTACTTGCTGTAAACACAAAAAGAAAAGAAAAAATGGTGCTACCGGGAAGAGTATACATTGTAATAAATAAGTCTCTAAATTTTCATTATCTTTTGACTCAGAAATTCCAAAATTTTATCCTAAGGAAAGTATAAGGAACATTATTTATTCAAATCTTATTTGTATTGTTTGTTTATGCTTTATTTTTATTTGGCTTCTCTATTTGGAAAAATGGAAGCAAAAGAAAAAACAAAAATGAAACATGATTTTTAAAAATTACTTTCCAAAACACCCTTGTACACTTGGAAATCTTTAATCCTAATATACTAAAAAGAAAAAAAAGTGCTAAAAATCTATTTATAAAGTATGCTATTGGAAATCAATATAAATAGCTATACTTTTATGTGTGGTTTCAATTAAGCAAATTCATCCTCTTCATGACATCCCATTTTAGTTTCTTAAGCATCTCATATTAGCAAAGTGATTGAATTGCTTTTTTGTCTTGCTTTGTTTATATACAAATGAGACTACGAACAATAATACCAAAAAATTAACTGAAACATGAGTATATTGTAATTTTAGAGAAATGATTATCTAGTAGATGATTTAAAGTTGATAATTACTTAACACTGAAAAATGCATCAGTTTCTTGTGTGTCACGTGAAATAGTATTCTGATTATCTACATGTATTAACAGTTGACAAAAAGTCCACATAAAAAGTGGAACACTGGGTGAATCCCTTTCTTATATGTGGATTTTATCTGCTGCTCCCTAATGGGCAAGGCTGTTCAAGCACAAAAAAAGCCTGTTTCTTATTTCTTCACAGGAAAATGAGAAGGACTGATCCTCTTCAGTGTACTTCTGAATTCAGAATCATGTTGGGTTAACAAGGTTACCATTTCCAGGCCAACTGTCAATCTGCAGCCTCTGAAACTTCAGGCACCAGGGTCAACACCAGCTTGTTAAGCCATTCTTGCAGCCCATGAGGGTAAAGTTGCTTCAGGTAGAGATCCTTCAAATCTTTCTGGTATTCTACTTTTATATTTTCTTAATGTTTCTCGATATTCTTTCTTAATATCACTGTCTTATAGCAGCTTGCATTGCTGTAACTCTAATGAGACAGCTTCCTCTCGCCTGATGCTAATCAATTAGCTTCCAAATAGCAAAGGAAGATACGGGAAATAATTCAAAGTCTCACTTCCATTGTTCTTAAACTGAAACTCACAATGTAAGGCCCAAAGTAGATATAAGATGTACTATTAAAATATAGATCATGTTCAACCAAAGTGATATAGCTTGAGGTAAAAAGAAAGTAATATGATGGGTTCTTTTCTAAACAGAAGATGGGGAGGAGCTTTGAAAAGAAACAAATTTTAATTATTTCTGGAGACTTTTGATGAGAATGGTTAAACATTGGCAATATGTTATAAAACACATAGCTTAATGAATCTTTATTTCTAAATAATTAAGATAATGATATTTAAAATAGAGGAGAAACCTCTGTGGAGCCAGGGAGGTGGTCTAAGGGAAGGGGAGGGGAAGACTTAGGTTCATTAATGGAAAACTACCATCGACTATGTGCACATATGTGAATATACCAACATCAGCCTCAGTACTCTGTATTGGGAAGGGGGAAATGAGGAGGTGGGGGGCACCAAGTGCTGTGTGCATGGATGTCACTGTCAACATGATTTACATTATGATGTGACACTATAATGTACCAATAAAAGCATATTAAAAATAAAATAAAATTTTAAGTTTTAGTGAGTTAAAATCTTACACACTAGATTTAAAACTATATTTATTTATATTTTGACATGTGATTGTTGTACTTAACATATAATATCTGTGGTTATAGGTATTTAGTCAGAGATAAGTTTTCTGAAAAACATTTTTTTTTCTTGATACTGGTTTTCTGGGCTCAGTGGCCACCAACAAGACTTTTTATTTCTTATTACACCATGAACACCATAAGTAAATTAAAGAATGTCACTGAAGAGCCAGGGCAACCCTCTCAACCAGCCCCCACTGACATAAATTATTAGAGCCACTATGTGGGAGCTCAGAGGTGAGAGTGAGAACCTTAGGGTTTGATACTTAGTGAAATGCTTAGGAGTTTGGATACCAGTCCATTTTCTTTCTCTCTGTCTCTGTCTCTTTCTCTCTCTCTCTCTTTCTCTCTCTCTCTGTGTATGTGTGTGTGTGTGTGTGTGTGTGTGTGTGTGTGTGTGTGTGTGTATGTGAGAGAGAGAGAGAGAGAGAGACAGACAGACACAGAGAGATAAAGAGAGAGAGAGAGAGACAGACAGACAGACAGACAGACACTAGGGTTTGAACCCAGGAGCATTCTACCTCTGAGCTAAACCTTAAGTCCTATTTTTTTTTTTTTGAAAGAGGGTCTCACTAAGTAGCTGAGAGCCTCACTAAGTTGTTGAGGCTGGCCTTGAATCTTCAATCCTCCTATCTCAGCCTCCAAAGTACTGGGATTACATGTGTGTGCCATCATTCCTGGTTCACCAGTCCTTCATTATTGTAGATTTTTTAAACTTTTTTTCAGACTTATTGGACTAAAACATAAAATAATCTATTCTACAATATTATCTTGAATTTCATCTTTGCCCTTTGATGGTGAGTCTACAAATGAGGGTTATTTTTCATGAGGAAAGACAGAATTTTTAAGTAAAATGTAGTATTCATAGACTAGTCAGACTAAAACCCAAGAATACAACTTAGATTTTGACAGTTCATTTAACAATGATTTCAGTCGATGTAATCTATAGTTTATTTATACATTTGTGAGATAGTAGTGTGAGCAAAATTAACCCACACTAAAATCCATTGACCATGTAGGTAATATTGATAATTAAAATAAAATCCTACAAATATTTGGTTAATGGGAAACACTAGCCTGAGCAGACCAGAATTATGCTATCTTATTTTATCAATTTTTTTTTGTGTGTGTGGTACTGGGGATTGAACTCAGAGACATTCTACCTCTGAGCTATACCCCAGCCCTATTTTATTTTATTTTATTTATTTATTTATTTATTTTGAAACCATGTCTCATGAAGTTGCAGAGGGCCTCACTAGGTAAAGAGAGAGAGACAGGGACAGAGAGAAAGAGAAAGAGAGAGAGAGAGAGAGATAGCACTGAGGCTGGCCACGAACCCGGATCCTCCAGTCTCCACCTCCCAAAATACTGGGATTACAAGCATGCGCCACCACACCTGGACTTACTTTTTATTTTGAAACAAACTCTCACTAAGTTGCAGAGGACCACACTAAGTTGCTGAGGCTGGCTGTGAACCTATGATCCCCCTTCTCAGCCTCCCAAGTACTGGGATTATAGTTATACACCATTGAGCCCAGCTTAGTTTATCAATATTAACACATAGTAATGCTGAAAAGTTGATTCTAATATTTCTAAAATTAAATATGACTCTTGAATTGTGATGCATCTGAGATGAATTTGCATGCTTTCCATTATTTCTACGATGTCTATGCTAAAAAGTTAACTGCACTACATCTATTTGAGAATATTATTTCCCTTAAGAATTTATATTATTTATATATAAATGTATTAGTATTATTTTCTCCTTAAGAATATTTTGGAGTCATTTTATAATATGATTATCATTTTAAAAACTAGGAGTATCTAGAGCTGAGCATGTAGTTCAGGGGTAGAGCAATTGCCTATTATGTGTGAAGCCCTGGGTTCCATTCCAGCATTTCTCACACACACACACACACACACACACACACACACACACACACAAGTTGTAAGTACCTAACTAGGCAAGTAATGGAGAGTGAAGCAATTTAATGTGAAAAGAAATTTCGAAAGATGAACAATCCTACAAAGTTTTGTTTTGGATGTGGATTTAAAAGACTGAGAAATCATCAAAGTAGAGATGTGGCCAGTTTGGATAGACATATGGAAATGAAGATCAGATGAAAGTAAAGGATGGAGCCACAGGTTTATGACTCTAAACTCAGCAAATAATACTGGAATAATCAGAACAGGTTCTTTCCGAAACTACAGAAATCTCAAGAAAGAGCATAAAGTGGGAAGAGAATTATTCTGAGGACAGAACACTGATGCTGTTAAAAGATGCAGATGAAGAAGTGAGAGTAGAGACCTGAGTTGTCCAGAATGTAATAGAGAAGGGGGCGTCTGGGCCTCATCTCGGCCAGGGGAGAGCAGCAGGGCTTATCCATAGTGCACCTTGGGGATGGGGACTCTAAAGATATTTTCAAAATATGAAGGGAGGGATAAATTAATGAGGCAAAAAAATGAAGATTCTGATTCTTTTAAAATGTCAAATATACAAAAATAAATACCTTTGTGTCTTACAAGAGGTCACTAAAGAAGACGACAAAGGAAGAGTTGCTCTTAGTAACTCAAGACTGCAAAACTGTATTAATTATTAAACTATCTTGATATTATTTGTGAATAGAAAAAATAAAATGTGAGCCACTTTTATCTACAATGAACAAATATATACATGATGCACAAGATCTTTAGTGAAGAGAATCTACTGCTACTGTTTAGCCATTGAAACAGAGATTTTTATTTAGCCTTCAGGTTTAGGAGAGTAATTTATAGGTAGAGATAAGAAAGATATCACAGGTCTTCTGGAATTTCCTCTCTCTCTGTCTCTTTTTTTTTTTTTTTCCATGCTGGGCCTAGAGCTGATACAGGGCCTCCACTTGGATCTCTCTTCAGACCAAGCATTCAGTGGAAGGGAAGGTGAGTCAGCGCCCACCTCAATTCAATTATTTGCATTGCTTGTGTGCACATCACACTGAGCCAGGTATTGAGGCACAGCGGGAAGAAGATTGGATTTGGAGACAAAGAAATTTGATCCCAATCCTAGGACCTTTGAGCAGGAAAGTTTGTCCATTTTATTTATGCTTTTCTTATCTATGTAAAGAGAGAATTGGACTATACTATTCTAAATTTTCTATAAATGTTTATATTTTGGGATTCTGTAGGGGAAAAGCAAATATATATTACTACCCATGGCTTGAATTTCCTTAGGCTATAACTTTGTACATAGTCCTCAGGGCTTGGAATAAAAATGTGTGAAGATCATAATATGGATAAAGGATATTTGCCTGTTTATTTTAGTATTTATGTGACTGTTTACTTTTCTAGCCCCAAAAATCATTTGGCAACAATGATTAGAATCCTTTGAGAAGTCAAAGCCGCTCTAAGGATTTCATAAGTTGATGTTTCGGGAGGATATATACATATATGTCATTATGGTTTGGATTTTACAATATTCACCTAGACCTCACTGAGACAATGCAGCCATGTTGGAGGCATGGCTTGGTTTCTGAGGAGGGATGCCTGGGGGGGTGTGGCCTTGGGGATTATATATGGCCCCTCGTCCCCTTGCTCTCTTTCTTGCTTTTGGTCTCTGTGATGTAGAAGCAGAGCCCTTTCTGTCTTCTCATTCTGCTCCCAAGCCATCCTCTGAGCTCAGTAGACTTTACCTAGCCTGTAACATGGACTGAAGCCCTGAAATCTCCAGAACTGTGAGCAAATAAATCTTCCTTCCTCTAAGTTGTGATTGTCAGGTGTTTTAGATTTTATCAGTGAGAATATTGACTGAAGCATATGCATTAAAACATTTACACATGCCCCAGATGACCATCAGCCACATACTCATTTCTGTCTATTCATCTGTAAGATGAATAATGTCGAGAGAGAACATCTGAAGACACAGCAGAGCTGTAGATGACTTTGTCTCCTTTTGATTTAATGACTTTTGCTCCTATTATATCAGGCATTTTCTCTCTACCTTTGTTTTTGTTAAATTCTCCTTAAAACGTTTAGCCGTCTTGACCTTTGAAATCATGTGGGTGCAATTACCAAACAGTGCCTTGCTAACCTTAAAGCATAATGCCACCTCACCAACTCTTTCACTGGAAATAATGCATGTCAGTATAAGAAGAATAAAAAGTTCCTTAAATCGGAAACATTGCCTTTGTTCCAATTGTCTTGGTATTTTAAAGATTACCATTAAGGGCAAGAAAATGTTTTAAGTGAAAACACCGAACAGGTTTCATTGTAATTAGTTTCTATATTCAGATTAATTCATGGGTTCATTGTCAACTATTGAAATGCCTAGACTAGATAAGGTAATCCATCCCTCAGGGGAAAGAATTAATTCTAAGTGTCACGGATGTGAACACAGAAAGCATGTGGAAGAAAATATTCAGTGTGATGGGGGAAGGGTAAGAGGGAGGAGGGGGTTTATCTTTAGCATCATTTATTTTTTACCTATGCATTTGGGAGACTTTTTTTTGTTGTTGGTTGTTTTTAATTTTCTGTTCTTTAGTCATTTTAATCAAGTATAACTCACCTGGAAAAACAGATCTATATGGGAGAAGTTTATCTTTCTCTTTTATTTTACCTTAGACTTTTCTTATTTTATCTTCATATTTGGGAGGATTTTACTTTTTAAAATGATCTGCTTTTTAGCAATTTTGATCAAGTGTAAAATATGTGGAGAAAAATGTCTGCCTGATGGGGTGGGGTAAGAGACAGGGAATATGTTTTAATCCTGGAACAGTATTCCGTTTGGACATATATGTTTGGGAGGTTATTATTATTTAATCATTATTTTTAGCAGTTTGATCATAGGTAGAATATTATTTCTATGATTTGTGTTTCCACTGAGCCAGAGATAATTAAAAAGCGATTCCATTCCTTGGAGACGCAGAATATATTTTTGCAGCACATCCCTATGACAAAATAATGTGCTACAACCAGGGACAATTTGAGCTGTGCTTAGAAAGATGTTCATCTTCACAAGCTATTTCTTTTCAAGCAGCTATCTTTTCACCACACATATCCTGACAGCCTAATGAGTATGAATTTTCCCCTTTTTGTTTTTCTTTCTTTTTTACTCTGTAGTCTAAAGAAGCAATGGCTCCTTTGCGAAGACTGGTATCTGATTGAGAAGTCACTGCCCATGCTCTTATTTGGATGAGGGTTTTGAGAAAATTGAGCTTGTTTGTTTTTCTACTTCTGCATCTTCCACTTGTGTTGACTTTGAGATTTGCAGCATTTGTTCTCAGCATGGTTTCAGAATCTTTTGCAGAGCTGTTCAGAGTTGTCTGGTACCATACAGAAATCACTAGCTCTTTTGAACAAAGTATCTGAGTCTCTAAGGGTAAAAATTGAGCTCACATTTCTTCACGATAACCTTTAACTCTCTTCAGTACCAGCAGAAGTACTGGAAATACTACTGAGATGAAAACAAAATAACTGGAAATATTGGAAAGATATTATTTTTTTCTGGCTGATAATGTATTTTTAAGTATTTCTAGTGTGTATTTAGAACAAACATATACTCCCTTTGGAGATTTGTGTGCACCAGTGTTTCGGAAGGACTAAAATGTGTTTCTCTGAATCTTTACAGGCAAGTTTGCATATTTGAAGTTCAATCACAGTGCTTCCTTCTAGGCTTCCAATGTCAGATTTACTTTCTTGGGGATATTCCATGGATGATGTCCTTTGGATTGAACCCTTTTCTCCAAACGAAAGGAAAGCATGGCTTTGAACTTGTACTTTGCTGAAGCTTATTATTATTTTTTTAATTTAATGTCTGCATCTTCAGCTCCTCCTCATTATTCCTATTTTTTTGAAAAAAGGGAAAGTGATAATTTGAGTGAAATCCTAGATATAAATAATGATACAAAATTACTCAAATTGCAGGCCTTACAGCCGTTTTTTTCCTTTCATATCAAACTCACCATCAATGAATTTATTTATTTACATCATGCAAACACTGTGCTATAAAATGTTCACCACCAAAGTAACCAGGAGGCTTTTAAAATACACTCTTTTAACAGAATTAAGGTGAAAAACAAGAGATAATTTTACATAAGGAAGTAATTCGGGAAAATCTTAGGAAAACTGTATTATAAGATAGTCTTTCTTTACTTCAAAAGAGGCTAATTCCATAGCTTTAAATGTAACACCCTTTCATGTGGAATCCTGCACCATATATGCACAAACATGTTTGAATAAATCCCATAGTAATTTCTCTGGAATACAAGTGATACACTAGCCTTTCAATGAATCAATGCCATTAAACAATAGTCTTCTGTAAAAATCAGGCTGATGGTACTGAAGAGCTTGTGCCTCCTGACTGTCTTCTAAATCATATTCATGGAGCTTTGTGTACACCATGAAGCCACATTTAGACTTTAAAACTGGGTATCAAAAATCCTTAATTCCAATCTTGCCATAGGTATTGTTGACTTCTCCCTGCAACCTCATTTCATTTAATTTACTTAGAATTAGCTTAATCGCTTTGGTTTGCCTGTGGAAATAAAAGCGCTCTCAATAGTTCGTGGGGGTGCCATGTAATTAATGTGTTGAAATTGTGGATTAAATAATACTAAAGTGCTTTGAGTCACTGAAGTACTTATATAATGGTTACTTTGTTCTGCATGTATGCACGAATGCCATCCCAGGGGGTGTATCAGTACTCATTAGTGGCTATTTAAAAGCTGTCTTTTGGTACCCAAAGAGAACTCCTATGAACAACTAAGTATACTGGGTTGACGGTCCATAGCAGATGTGCACTGATAATGGATTACTGAACTCTTAGAAGCTGGTCAAATCCTAAGAGGTTCCTCAACTGCATCTCATTCAAGACTTTTGTGGGTTATAATCAAATGATACACAGTGCTGAGTGGACATTTCACCAAATAACAATGCACATCATAAAGAAAAATGGCTTATTTGGTGATGTAATTACAATTAGATAAGTCTTAATACTATGACAGAAGTCCAAGGATACTCACCTAACACTTCACCAGCCCTCACAGTCTTAACACATATACTACAATAGGCATTGGCAGATTAAGACTGTGTCAGCTGTAGAGAACAATAGAAGCCTCGTGTGTGTGTGTGTGTGTGTGTGTGTGTGTGTGTGTGTGTGTGAGAGAGAGAGAGAGAGAGAGATAGAAAGAGAGAGATTAATAATCTCTGATAAATGCAACAACTTACATTTACAAATAATTAGAAAGGACAGTAAGAAACCATGATTACAGTGTTATTTCATAGAGCTCAATAATTGCATGCACTAATGAAAAATTCTTTGGCATTGTGATAAAAAAGCATTGGCTTTGAGGTGATACACTTACATTTAAACTTCGGCTAGGGTTTTCTCCCTCTGGGACCAACAAAGGAGAAGTTTCAACTTGGCTACACTCATGTTTCCTTCTCCATAAAACGGGTATGGTAATATCTTAAAACACAAGGCTATTCTAGGAGTCGATATGTTTGAAAACATGTTGCATAAGCTTTTAAACATTTTAATACAGCTAATTTGGGTTATAACTATACATATTTTTAAAAATGTGAAATTGCTGCTTAAATTATGTCTTCATTATGTTTTATATATATATATATATATATATTTACACACACACACACATACATTCATTCACACATACATGTATATACATTATTTTAGGAGGAACATTATTTTTTCTAAGTTCACACTTAGAAGTTCTAGCAATCATTGTCAAGTTACATATTATGAGTCTGCAAAGAAATCTAACTTGAAAAATCTTCTGCTTTGAACTGAACCTCTTTTTTATGTTTTCAAGATGGACCCACTGTGAATACCTTTTTCTTTTACGGAATAAGTGTTCAAGTCCTAGGGCAGGCCAAGAAACTTACAGTGGTGTAATACCCAACATGTAAAGTATGAGAGATGTGGAGCAAGTCTGAAGTAAAATTAGCCTAGAGTTTATCATTCTGGTGTTTGGTAAAGGTGTGTCATGAGGTGCACATTAAGTAGGTAAGTTGGAGGGAGAAATATGCTACAATTACATAAATTTAGTAATTCCTTTAATAAACAAAGAAAAATACATTTGACTGCAGAACTCCTCATAGTCTTCATAATTCAGACATATATTATGAATCTATGAGAATGTGATATTATCTAATAATTTTTTATCATACCTTTAAATGCTGCTTATAAACAAAACTCTACTCCAATGTATGGGCTCTATAACATGTATTTTAGAAACAAAAGTTACAGTTAAATAAAAGAAGATTGCATTTCTGTTATCTTATCTTTCATTACCTATCATTTCTGGTTATAAATGTTCCATTCCTGTTTTGCCTTTCCTGTTCTAGAAGTACCATTCTTCTTAAAATTTCTTGCTACTCTCTATAAGAAAGACAGGTACTTTTTGATAGACTCATTGCTATATCTCACTTTCCAAATAATGCTGGTAATGTTAGTTGAATAGATGAATTTTACATGTCTTCAAAGGATTACAGAAGGAGGCTTTGTTGGAATAGGATAAGGCACACATTTTAGGAAAATGAGTTTTTGGAGAAAAGCACATGTTTGTAAGTTTCTGTAACTCAAAACTGAGACATAAGCAAAACTTAATTAAGTTCAACTTCTCCAGAGTTCAGGTCAAGATTCAAATATCTATAGGCATATTTTTGAAGTTTTATGTGGACTGTTATTTTTTTCACTAGTAGGTAGGTATAATTTGCCATTGCCATACCATATTTAAATTAATAATTGATATTGTGAATAGTTTGTAAAGGAAAAAAAGAATTGCAATAAACTGAAAGAACAAAGTCTAAATAATGTACTATTGAGTTTTACTGTCACATACACTAACTATAAATATGTATGTAAACGTGGTGTGCTTTTTAAAGAATTTGATTTATTGGGCCCTTTAATGAATACATCATCTTCTTTATTCTTCTCACTCATGATTAAGTTCTTAACTTGACAAATACCAATAAGGCAGAGGCCTATGCACAGGTTATTAAAAATAAATTGGGCCCATTATTTAAGACTTATGCCAAAAATTATTAAATCTTTAAAAACAAAGTACAGCATATGCATTATGTTCTCCAAAATAATCACTTATTCCGATGATGGAACATATATTTTAAAAGTTCTATAAATCTTCAGTGCCTTTTCAATAAAAGCATCCATTTTTTTGTTTGTTTGATGTACTCAGAGGCCTACAAACTTGGTTTATGATATTGGTTTCTTGAAATTATAAAAATTCAATGAGTAAAATTTCAATACTTTCAGTGAAAAATTAATGAGAACTCTCACTAACTTTTTGTATGACCTCTTCTTTCTAACCACTACTGACTCAAGTACGATTTCATCACTTCATATAAATCACTGTAACTAAAGTAGTCACCCATCATCACTGTCCAATGTTATTTCCTCATCTTTTCCTCATAGTAATTAAATGACATTATGTTATTTGTATTCATTGACGTATTTAATTACTTTCAACTCTTAATTTGTCATAGGATTACTAGAATTAGATTCTAAAATGTTTGTTAAAACCTCTGTCTTGTTCTTTTTTATGTCTAACTTAAGCAGATATAAAAATGATGATTATATGAAGTCTACAAACTTACTTTCTTAGATCAAGAAAATATATCTACAGGTAAAATCTTCCCATAAATGAGTTAGCTTCATCCTGCCACACACTGTCTGCCGAGGCATCTTTTATACTAGTAACAGACACTAAGGAACCTTTGCAGATATATCAACTCAAGTGTATAACTGTCAGGAGAGAAATTCTAAATTTAATTCACTTGTTCAAATTCAGCAAAAATGAATTAAGAGTATATACTATACCTAGGCTTTATATTTCTTATTTTGAATCTTACAGGGACTGACAGAGTCTCTGTTTTCATGGGACTCAGCACAGTGAACAATGTAGATGAATGAAAGAGTCTGTTAATGCCTCTAAGTATGTTGAATACAACCGACTGAATTGCAGGGATGAACAAGTAAGTCAGCAATCCCAGCTGAAGAGTTTGACACATCCCTTTATGAAATTGACAGATCAAGACAACAAAGTTAAAATTAAGAAACAGAAGATCTAAATAACATGATTATAAAGTTTATACCCAGCATAACAAGACCACGTATACTTTTCAAGCATTCACAAAATTTTATCATATACAGATTGGGGATGTAGCTCAGTGGTAGAGGGTTTGCCTAGAGTTTATGAGGTCCTAGATTGAATGCCTAGCATTTCAAAAAGAAAAATAAATTCATCATGTACTAGGGTAAAAATAACTCTTAAGAGACTTCAAACAATCAATATTATATCATGCTCTCATGAAAACTCAGTAAAACTAAAAGAAATTTGAAAAAAATCCTCTGATTGGAACCTAAATAGAATACTATTAAATAATTATTTTGTTAAATGGAAACCATAAGGAAAGATATGAGATACTTAGAATAGAATGATTTTTCAAAGAGTAGAGGTCAAAAATTGTGAGATGACTAGAGCAACATTTAGAGAGGAATTTATAACTTAAGTATGCTTCTCAATAATGACAGAGAAACAAGTGAAAGAAGTATGCAACTCCGGAATTTGGAAAAGAAGTCAGGAGAGCAAATTTAAAGAGTTAAAAGAGCAATTATGACGATAAGTGTACCCGTAAACTACATACCCCTAAAACACAGAAAAATGTAACAATGAATGGAGAAACAGTGAATGTTCTTCTTTAAAATAAGAAGCAAAGTAAGGGAGATTGCTCTCTGATGGGATAAGCTATATTAAGATTTAATAACAAAACAACCTCAGTTTTATTTTTCACCTTCACTTCAGGTCTCTGGTGATTGGTAGAGCTGTTCTGCACATAATCCTTGCTTCATCAACCAGGACTATGAAGCATCCACAATCTATACTATCTCTAGCTAATGTGACAGAGAATGAAGTATATGCTCAATTGCATACTGACCATTTAAGACTTAATTCCAGAAGTACTATATTTTATTGGTAAAAGCAGGTCAGGAGGTCATTAATTGTTTCAACGGAGCAGGGAAACATAATTCTACCATAGTCTTTGAGAGAGGAGCAAGAAGTGGGTAGGGGGAATAAGCAGCCTTATTGAAAGACACTATAATATCTTCTTCACATAAAACATATCACTTCTTTACTGTTTACCTATAGTATCTTCTTTACTGTTTTATAAAAGTAGGATCCATATTGAGACCATACAACTATCCCATGACATATTACTATTGACAGGAGTCAAGAGATCATGGGCAACAAGACAGGAAAAAGAAAATGGTGAAGAATTTTGAAGTTGCTTTGGGTAGAAATTCTTCACAGAGATGCAATGAGTCAAACACAAACATTTACTCTTTCACATATATATTCAAGAATAAGTAGATTCAGGCTAGTAAGGTATCTCCACAATTATCATTTGCTCAGCATCTTTCTATTTTAATTCTCTGCTGTATTTTGGAGAAGAAATATTTATCTTTCTATCATGAGAGTTTATAAAATGAGATTTTTTGTGGTATGAGTACAAACTTATTTTAGGCTAAAAAATAGCACATTAAAGGTAGAGATAATTAAATAGTCATCTGACATTATAACATTATCTCTAAAGAGACAACTCTCATGGAACATGACTTTTATAGAGACATTTTCAGGTCAAATTTTTAAAAGTAGGATCCATGTTGAATTTAATGTGCCATCTTACCATTGACAAGAATAAGAGAAGCTCAGCCGGATGTGGTGGCGCACGCTTGTAATCCCAGTACTTTGGGAGGCAGAGAATGGAGGATCTGGGTTTGCGGCCAGCCTCAGATCTCTCTCTCTCTGTCTCTCTCTCTCTCTCTCTCCCTGTCTCTCTCTCTCTCTCTCTCTCTCTCTCTCTCTCTCTCTCTGTACTTAGTGAGGCCCTCTGC